>PVKP010002323.1:0-125749 GCA_004027715.1 Plecturocebus donacophilus
CTTTTAGGAGTTTGTTACTTCTTAAAAAGACAAAACTAACCAATGCACAGTTAACAATGAGAGAACCATTCGAGAGTATACAAGGAACATCTGCAGGATTTGTTGAAAGGAAAGAAAGACTTGTAAATAAATTATTGGTAATTATACCTTCCTGTGCCCTCAGCTTGTCATGGCTGCCCTCCAAGTTTGCCTATGTATAGGCCCACTTCTAAATATGTGATCATGTGGAATCTTCAGCATAAAAGATGGAGTGCAACAATGGATCCCCGTGGACCTCAGTCATAAATAGAAATTCTGAGGTTCTTGCTGATGAGCAGAAAAGATCCCAAACTGACAATTAGTGTCAGGAATACATACATTCCTGCTTCTGTCACTAACCAAAGGTGCTAACTTGGGCACTTTATTCTCCTTTCTAGACCTCAGGTTTCTCATCTATTGAGTGCAGGTGGAATGAACTATATTAATTGCCAATATATTTGTGTCAGAAGAATAAATGTTTGAGGGGGCTGCTTCCTGTGGTCCTGAGCTATCATTTATCTCTAGGGAGGAGGATTCCTCTGGGGGGTTGAAGGGGTACATACTCCCTTCTTACCATCTCTTAGCATCCTTCCCCTTGATGTTGCTTATTAGTTAAGGTTCATCACAATAGTCAATAATGAGTATGGGGTGAGTATTAACTGGGAATATCTAAGGTCAAGAATTCAAGTTAAGGAAGTTACAGTCTATTTTTGTCACTGTAAACAGTAGACAGCAAACAAATACCCATTGAGACAATGGTTGGTCTAAACCTTGACCAATGGGAGGGTCAGATTCATTTTCAAGTTAAAAAGGTTAGTTTTCAAGTTAAGAAGGTAAAGCTTAGAAACCAGTAATGTGACAGTCAACATTTCTTTGCTGATAGAGGATTCTATAGTGTGCCAGGTGCATTCCTTTGAACATTTATAATGTGAGCATTTGAAATCCATGGGTTCAGAATTGGGTAGAGATAGAGAAGGTATAGGAGAGAAGGTTGAATGAGGATCAAGCCTAAAAGAGAGAAGTTGGTCTTTATATTACATTCCAGATATTAATTAGCTGGCATGGGACTTACCTTTTTCCTACAGGAAAAATTATAGGGAATTAACCTAAGAGTCTAGTTCATTTGGTTCAGACTAACTGAGATTTTATGATGTACGTAAATAAACATGGTATCCAAAGAGGGTGTTGTGTATAGAGGAAATGTTTAAGATTTGAATAGCAAATTGGAAGATGGGTGATACCTACTTTGGAAGACTCCTTGGAGGATGTATTTCTTGATTTAAGATTTAATGAGTTAGACAACAGAAAAAGTGCCATTCCTTGAGAGTCCTAATACAGTTGTCTCTAAATGTGGGGTTGGGAGACAGCTAAATGTTGTGAAGAAGTCCCAACTGGGGACTCAGTATAGGAGACACTGTGCTCCACTCTCCCCAGGTGGTGATTCTGTGCCCCTTCACTGGCATCCAGCAGACCTTCCCTTGCAGCAACTGGCTGGATGAGAAGAAGGCGGATGGACTGATTGAGAGGCAGCTCTATGAGATGGTGTCTCTCAGGAAGAAGCGGCTAAAAAGTAAGTGAAAGAGATCCAGAACCCAGGGGCCTCTCAGCCAGGGACAGCAAAGGCCAGAATGTCAGACCACTGGGCAAAAGCTGTAAGGGTAGTCCACTCCTGCTTCTCAAGTCTCCTCCAGAAAAGAAGGAAAAAGCTCTCCCAACCCCACCAAGCAGCTCCACTCTTCAAAGTACAGGCCATATAGAGTCACACCCCTGGCACTGAGGCTGACTCCAGTATCACCAAATGGAATAAGCTGCTGTGATGGGCTAGGTGTTAACCTGAATCATTCACTACAGTGACCTCTGAAAGTACCAGATGTAGGGTGGGTAGAGTCAACTCATCCCCCAATTTAAAACATACTAATACACTTTAGCCATTAAAAAGAACATTATGGCACCTTATTTTTAATAGCAAGGCATCCATAGCTTTCTAAATTTGGCTATAACAGGTTTCTGAGAGTGGAACACACCTGTGTATACCCCACCTTTTGGTCCTGATCACTGTGGATTTTTCCTTTTTCCCCGTGATAATGTACAAATATCTTCACTTCTTGAAGTTTATGGTGCAATTTGACGTGTCTTGCAGAATTCCCTTGGTCCCTGTGGGTCTGGACGACTGACCTAAAGAAAGCTGGTACCAACTCTCCCATCTTCATCCAGATTTATGGGCAGAAGGGGCGGACAGATGAGATTCTCCTGAATCCCAACAACAAGTGGTTCAAGCCCGGCATAATCGAGAAGTTTAGGGTAGGAGAGGAGTGTGACAGGGTGGGAGGGGAAAAAGGAAGAAGGGAAGTAGGGCATTCGTCCTGGGAATTCTGATTCTCTAGGCCAGGTTTTGGACCAAGTTTGAAGACAAAAGGTATAATGGAGATTTTAGGTCTTTGCAAAGGGTGACAAATTTGATGATTCATTAGCAGTGTATTGAATGGGGTACAATTTTGATCTGAATCAAACAGTCCAGAACCAAGTCTGGGTGAAGAAGCCAAGTATGGAATGGTTTAAAGTATCCAGCAGTTGAGGAATCATTGCAGAACAGAGACCCTGGGCACACTTACTGTCAGACTGCCCAATCTGGACTGACTTAGAGAGTAAGGACCAAATCTAATGAAAAGTATGAATTTTAGAACATTAAAAAAAATTCAGCTTAAAACTTTCCATTATGCATGAAACTAGAGCAAGTATTCTTTTCCCCCAATAGAAGTGCTATTTCAACCTTTAGGTAGGAATAATTTGTAATTTGAGGCTCTCCTCTCATTACCCCACTGGTACCTCTGTTATACCACTCAGTTCATTGCTCTTTATGTATTTATCTTTCCTGTTAGACTCTGAGCCCCAAGGGAAAGGGCATGGCTGCTTTATTGATCTTTTTGTCTATTTCAGTGCCCAGTAGAGTCCTAGGGCTGTGGGCCTGTGCTAATTTGCAGGGCTGCCCTATGGATTTTATTATGGAAATTCATTGCTTGGAGAATCTTCTTTAGTCTGAATCCCACTGTGGGGCAGTTATTTTTGTTCAGTTTCACTGGCTCAGACTGAACCCTCACTCTGTGTGACTGTCTTGCCCTCACGTGCTATTGATTATAAGGGTCATGAAAAATAAAACATGTGAGGGTGGCTTGATTGAAGCAAACCCATCCTCACTGCTAAAGAAAGAGCCCAAAGCAGGTACCCTCCTGAGAGTGGATCAGCTATGAGGATAAACACATTTCTTCAGTTATGCCCACTCAAATGTTTTTATTTCTCACCATAGATTGAGCTCCCGGATCTTGGCAGGTTTTATAAGATTCGAGTATGGCACGATAAAAGGAGTCCTGGTTCTGGATGGCATTTAGAAAGGGTGAGATGCACCATCTTGGGGTTTGGGAGCTTGTTGGGAAAGGAACAAGGATGGTCCCTTTCGGTGACCCTGTCTCTGTAATTATTGCGAATGGGGACTGAAAAGGATTATGGTGAGACCTGAATTTGAACATAGGCCACAGGGACTTCCTGATGGGGAGAGAGTTCCAAAGTAGATTAAGAAAATGCTCAGGTGTTTGAGGGGCTTGCATTCTGCCCTAGTCATCTCGATGGTAGGCAAGTGTGGGTGTCCAGGGAACCAGAAATACTAATCCAGCCCTCTGCCTTCTACTAGGATTATTTCCAGGAAATAGCCTTGGCTTCTCTGAAGTGAGATAGCAGAATAGGGACTCCAGGGCATGGGTGAACATCCCTGGTGCACCCACTTGCTCACCCCAGAACTTCTTTCTAGATGACCCTGATGAACACTCTGAACAAGGACAAGTATAACTTCAATTGCAACCGCTGGCTGGATGCCAACGAGGATGACAATGAGATAGTGAGGGAAATGACTGCAGAAGGCCCAACAGTGCACAGGATCATGGGCAGTAAGTACTGACAAGCTCTCCATCCTGGGAGGCAGTGAAACTCCTGCTTGGTGTCCCAATGGGTCTGACCTATGAGCTGAGAGTGTTGTCTGCTATGCATCTTCAGGCCCCTCAGCATGCCAGAGTGGATTTGGAAGGTCCCTGCCTCAAGACTGGCTTGGAAAAGCCATCTCCAAGTCATGATGCCAGAGCTCTACCATGATTGGTGTGGTGGGGAGGGAGGGAAGATTTATAGGTCTTCAAGTTGGCTCTGAGGGGATGAGAAGCATCTGCCCTGAGCAATAGTTCTCCAGAGCCTCCTTGAAAGGAAATATCCTCTTGCTCCCCTTAAATTGTGCATGAAATGCTCCCCAATTTCTGGGTTCCTTTAGCCACAGTTGGTGCTACCTAGTAAGTTTTCTATCTCTAATTAAAGGTAGTAGGACAAGGACTAAAATTTTAATGTGGAATCCAGGAGTCACATTCAAATAGCCAAAGGAAAGAAGTCATTTTGCCTCTAGGTTATAGAAGCAGAGTACGGACAAATACAGAGCACATGCCCTTTCCTTTTCACATGGCAGACATTACTAAGTGATCACAACATTCTCTTCCATGAGTCTGAAATGAGCTTTGTAGCCCTCAATAAAGAATTCTGAACAGACATTAACAATTGATCAGAAATGCACTTAAGATAACTAACCTATTGTGGCAGTCCTTAAATTTTAAGCAGGAAAGTAGTATTGTAAAATTACAAAAAGGTAAAAATATATAGAAAACAGTGTCACCCATAGTTCCAGTAGCCCTTCTAAATATCTCCATAATGTCATTTCACAGGTGATTGTGTGATATTTATAAACACTGCATTTGCACAGCCTGTAGAAGCTCTGTATATATTTGTTGAAACAGTTTGATCAGAGTTAAATACTCATAAACATAGAAACCTCAAACAGCAAATATCTAAAAAGAGATCATTTCATCCATTAGTCTAATTAGGCAATGCTTGTAATTAGCAATATGTTTCTTTTATTTTATGGTTTTTCTTCATTCTTAATTAAATATATGTCTGTAGAATATTTGTGTGCAAAGCCCCTTAAAATAGCCTGAGGTAGATAAGGAGCTGAGGACGTTTTTGCCATGGTTACACAGTTAGTTAGAGACAGAGTTAGATCTAGAACAAGGTCTCTTACTTCCTGGTTCTGTGGCCATACCAAAACACCACCCTGCCTTCTTACATTCAGTAATTGCCTTGGGAACAGGGCAATCATCTCTCATGATAATGTATAACCCATTCCCAAAATTGGGACTCAATATAATATTAAAGGTAATGGCAAAAATCAATTACTTTTGCACCAACTTGATATGTAGTCCACCAAGGCAGAAATACACTTAATCTCACCTGATCTGTCCACTTTGCATGACAGAATTGAAGCTGCAGGTATAAAGAACTTGGGAGAGGTCTTGGGCCCTAACTGCTTTTGAAACATTTCTAACTAATTCTCATGATTTTAGATTCTTAGTCTCTAGCTCTACATTATCTGGTACTGTCATTCTTGAGCCTTTGGGTAGGATTCTTTCTCGAATTTTGCAACTGAGAGCTCTGATCAATCCTCTCTGGTCTGCTAAGTCAGGGACTCCCAAACCTCAGCAGGCATTATTCCCGGGAGAGCTTGTTACAAACATAGATTGCTGGGCTCCACTTGGAGAGTTTCTGATTCAGTAAGTCTGGAGCGGGACCCAAGGATCTGCTTGTCTAACAAAGTTATAGGTAATATCAACGCTACTATTGGGGAACCACACTTCAAGAACCACTGCGTTAATGAATTTACCACTTTTCTAGCTGTTCTCCAGCTTCCAAAATTGTGCTGTGTTGTCTACACTTTCCCCTTCCCCCAGTCTTGTTGGTGAAATCTTTTTTGTTTAGGTAAATTTTTAAAAGTACCTGTAGATTGCCATTTTGATAAGGTTTTCTAGAGAGAAATCTACTATTTTAATTTGGAATGTCCAGCATTTTTTTTACTTCCACCTCCTCTTTGCCTTGAGTGAAGCATGACTTTCCTCTAAGAACCTTATTTTCCCTCCTCATGAACTGTGGGGCAGGAAGGGGGTGTTCTCCTGACTCCTTCTGCACATTCAGATTCTTGCTTAGGCCACACTTTTTCCCAATATTGCCTTCTACCCCAGCCCAATGCCATCTCTATTGGTCTCTGGCCCTTCCCCTCTTTCACAGAAGATGGTGTCATGGGTCCCTTGGTTAGTGTCTAGACACCACGCCCTGCCATAATCCTGGGACAGTGCATTAGTTTGCTAGGGTTGCTGAAACAAAGTCCCACAGACAGGGTGGCTTAAATAACAGACATTTATTGTCTCACAGTCTGGAAGCTAGAAGTCCAAGATGAAGGTGTTGGCAGATTTGCTTTCTTCTGACGCCTCTCTCCTTGACTTGCAGACAGATGTCTTCTTGTGTCCTGTATCCTCTGCGTGTGTACATGTTTGTGTCCTAATTGCCTCTTCTCATAAAGATGCCAGTCATAATGGATTAGGCCCCACCCATATGATCTCCTTTTACTTTAATTACTTCTTTAAAGGCCCTGTCTCCAAATACATTCTGAGTTATTGGGGAGTTAGGACTTCAACATATAAATTTGGGGGTACAGGCTCAATTCAGCTCATAGCAGACAACATCTCCTGCAGTCAAGTGCCCATCTATATCAAAACTGCCTGAAGTGTTTGTTGAAATACAGATTCCTGGGCCCACCACCAGCTATGCTGATTAGAGTCTTTGAGGGCTGTTTCTGGTAACATGTATTTTATCAAGCATGCCAAGTAATCTGTATGCATACTAAACCTTAAGAGCCTTGGTCTACTTCTTTCAATGTCCATGTAGAAATCCCACTCACCCACATCCTGGTGCTCACTCACTCTGTCGGCTTCATGCCCACCCCACTTAGCCAGCCCTTCCCTGCCACCTCATTCAGGATCATCCCATGAAGCTACCGTTCTTTGAACCCATGCCGCACCCCCTGACTCAAGCTCCTGCCCTCCCAGCACTTTTGTGACCTTGGTACACTTCACCTCACCCTTGACCTCCTGTTACTCTTCCTCCCCACGTTTTTTCTGGTCTGTCAGGGGCTGACATGGATGGGTGGAGGATGGATCAGAGGGACAAACCTACATGCAGACCTCCAGTGGGGAGGAAAAGAGGTTCTGAAATCAGACGAGGATTGGATAGACCAGAGAGGAGACGGTAAATTCAATAAATAGTTTGAAGGTGGACTGACAGTTGCGAATGCTGTGGAAACAGTGGTGAGATAAGCTCCTGTCCAGCAAGTTGGGACAAACTTTGCAGAAGAAGTGACATTTGAGGTAGGTCTTCTATGAGGAGGGATTTGACAGACAAGGAGAGACCATGTCAGGAGGTGGCGGAGATGGGGAAGAAGAGCATCTCTACAGATTACATGTATAAAATGTGATTGTAAACATTTTTAACAGTGTACAATTGTTGGGCTATCCTAGCTGGTATTTTTTTGTTGTCTTCTGTGATGCTATTAAAAAATTATTTCAAGGAGGAAAATAATTCTGGTGATAGTATGGATTGAAGGGCTGTGTGTCATGGCTATAAAGACAGTTTGATGTTCTGGGGGCCCCTGACTGTATTTCAGAGCCTAAACGAACTTGAATTTATTTTTCTCAATTGCTCTTTATGGCCCACAAACATTTATCTAACGCTTGGAACACTCCTATGTCCTCATTCACCTCTACAAGTACTCTTATCTCCTTTTCTGGTTGGAATGCTTGTAGCAGTAAACTGTGTTGGTGACAATGCTTCGTTTCCCCAGCTGGTACCAGTGTGAAATGCATAATGTGTAAGGTGTCCTGGAAATCCCTTAAGAGGAGAGTCTTGGACTCACATAAAATGAGTAAATACTAATTTAAAATCAATTCTCTGAGTTTAAAGTTGTGTGTCTCTGGTTTGCTTATAAATTAAGGTCCAGCCAAATAAGTAATTAATGCCATGTCTGAGAGCCAAGAGGCTTTTGGGAGTGATTGTTCTGATTAGCACAGGTGGGGAGATAGGGACAATGCACATGCCAGCTCACAATTTATTTCCACCTTGCCTGTCCCTCACTACATGGGAGAGTAAAATAAATGAGATCTGCATTCTCCACTGTACTTCCAAGAGAAGTGATTACACGCCACTGATCAGTGGACTCGAGAGCTGAAAATCGTAGCTTCTTGTTAATCAGACAGAGCTGTAATTTTAAAATTAAAGTACAAGAGGCTCTGTACTTACCCATCTCTTTAAAGTCTTTCACTACTGATGTCTCACAATATAATTATTTTTAATTGTCCACAGACTTCTTGCCAGGAAGGAGCTCGGGACATCCATGGCTGGGGGGTTTCAGAGGGGCTCCTAGAGAGAATCAAGACCCTTGAGAACTTCCAACTAAATGGACCTCAGAGCTCAGAACCAAAGGGACTAGAATTTCCAGGCAAAAGGATTTCTAAATTCTCTTATCATTTTGCTTCTGGGAATTGCCTAAAAGTTACAGCTAAAAAAGCAGAACTGACCATCATAATTAAGAGTGAAACCAGGCTGATGTTGAGAGCTTTCCTTCACTGTTGTGTCATGTTGCCACTTTCAGTCCTCAGCCTCTGTTCATTCCTCTTACTGTTGATACATTGGATCATTAAGAGCTTCACACAAAAGAATCAACTTCATTTATACAAAGGCTGAAGATTGAAAGCATTTAGCATTTGAATTTTTAAAGTGTTGATTAGAGAAGAGAATGATGGTTAAGTTTCAGGTACTGTGGCCCTATGAGAAGACAATATTGGTGGGCAGGAGATTTCTCCTCAATCTTAACTCATGGTTTACATACCTACCTATACCAGCTTTGCTCAAGGCAGGCCTCTATGTACAATCAGTCATTATTTGCCTGTTCTTTTAACAAGTGTTTTTGCCACAGACACTCTATCTTTGTATACTCATATGTTTAATGGTCAAATTAATTATTAAGACGTCCTCATGTCTCCAAATAAATTGGTCATATTACTGAAAAAATAATTTGTACTCTGAATTCAACTTCCTGGTGATTTGTCTCATTCCAGATATACTTTATCTTCATTTTTGATGGACTACCAATGAATTGTGTCCATTTTTAAAAGGAACAGGTAGATTGAGATATGATTCATGTGCCATACAATTTACCCATTTGAAGTGTACAAGTCAATGGCTTTTAGTGTATTGATAAAATCGTGCATCCATCACCACTATCAAATTCCAGAACATTTCATCTCCCCCAAAAAGGAACCCAATACCCATTAGGAGTCATACCCATTTCCCCAGTTTACCCTTTTGCCTCTGACAACCACTAATCTACTTTTTGTCTCTATAAATTGGCCTAATCTGGATATTTCATATATAGAAAGTTATATAATATGTGACCTTTTAAATTTAGCTTACTTCAATTAATGTTTTCAAGAGTCATCCATATTGTAGCATGTATCAGTACTTCATTTCTTTTTATTGCTTAATAATAGTCCATTGTATGGATGTACCAAATTCAACTGTTCATGAGCGTTTACATTGTTTCCACTTTTCAGTTATTGTAAATAATGCTGCCATAAACATCCATGTCCAAGTTTTTGTGCAGACATGTTTTCAGTTCTCTTGGGCATACACCTAGGAGTGAGTTTCCTGGGTCATATGGTAGCTCTTTGGTTAACTTTTTGAGAAACTGTCAAACCATTTTTCAAAATAGTTGTACCATTTTAAATTCTTATTAGTAATGTATAAGAGTTCTAATTTCTCCACATCCTTGTCAACACTTGTTCTTCTTCTTGATTATTCGTTCTCAGGGTTGTTTTTGGCTATTCTGGATCCCTTGCAGTTCTATATGAATTTTAGAATCATCTTGTCAATTTCTACAACTAAGTCAGCTGAGTTCTGTTAGGGACTGCATTGAATCTGTAGACCAGTTTGGGGAGCATTGGTCTCTTAATAATGTTAGGACTTCCAATTTATGAACTTGAGATGTTTTTCCACTTATTTAGATCTTTATTTTCTTTCAACAGTATTTTGTGGTTTTCAGAGTGTACGTTTTTCACTTGTTTTCTTAAATTTACTTCTAAATATTTTATTCTTTTTGATGCTATTGCAAATAGAATGATTTTCTTTATTTCATTTTCAGACTATTCATTGCAAAAAGAGATACAATCGATTTTGGCATATTGATCTTGTACTCTACAACTTTGCTGAAGTCACTTATTCTAATAGTTTTTTAGTGGAATCCTGATGATTTTATAAATACATGGTTATGCCATCCGTGAATAAGGTACTTCTTCCTTTCCAATTTAGATCTTGTTATATATTTACTTGCCTGTTTGCCTTGGCTGAAATGACCAGCACCACACTGAATATGAGATGACTTGTTTCTGATCTTAAGGGGACAGCATCTGGTCCAGTCTTTCATGATTAACGATGATGTTAGCTGTGAGCATTTTACAGATAACATTTATGGGTTGATGAACTTCCATTTTATTCCTAGCTTGATGGGTTTTTTTAAATTATGAAAGGGTATTAGATTTTGTCAAATGCTTTTTCTACATTTATTGGGATAATCGTATGATTTTTGCCTTTTATTCTATTAATATGATGAATTACATGAATTGATCTTTAGCAGTTAAACCAGTTCGTATCTCTGGGATAAATCCTACATTGTCATGGTGTATAATTCTTTTGATATGTCACTGGATTCTTTTTGTGAATATTTTGTTGAGGATTTTTGCATCCATAGTCATAAGAGATATTGGTTTGTAGTTTTTTTAATGATAGCTTTGTCAGTTTTGGGACCAGGGTAATGCTGGCCTCAGAAAATGACTTGGGAAGTGTTCCCTCCTCTTCTATTTTTGGAAGTATTGGAGAAGTATTAGTATTATTTCTTCTCTGAGTGTTTGGTAGACTTCAGTAGTAAAAACATCTGGGTATCAGCTTTTCTTTGTGGCTAGTTTTTTTTTTAAATAATAATTTATATTTTTACTTAAAAAGCTTTGAATTTTATTTTAGTTGACATACTGTAATTGTATGTATCTATGGGGTATAATTTGATGCTTTCAGACAAATATATGTTGTATCATGATCCAATCAAGGTTGTTAGCATATCCATCACATCATACATTTATCATTTTTTTATGGTGAGAATGTTCAAAACATTTCTTATAGCTATTTTGTGATATACAAGTCTTTACTGTTAACTATAGTCATTATGCTGTAAAATAGAACATCAGAACTTATTCCTCTTATTTAATTGTAACTTTGTACCTATTGATTAACTTCTCCCCATCCTCTCTTCCCCGTGCTTTCTCCAGTCTCTTGTAACTACTCTGGTAAAAATATTGTTCAATTCCCTGCCTCTATGACATCAACTTCTTCTTCTTTTTTTTTTTTTTAAGATAACACGTGGGTGAAATCATGTGGTATTTGTCTGTGTCTGGCTTATTTCACTTTACATGATGTCCTCCAGCTTCATCTATGTTGTTGCAAGTGACAGGATTTTATTTTTTTATTGTGACTGAATCATATTGCATTGTATATATATATATACTATATTTTCTTTTCTTTTCTTCTTCTTCTTTTTTATATTTTTTTGAGATGGAGTCTCGCTCTGTCACTCAGGCTGGAGTGTGGTGGTGTGATCTCAGCTCACCACAACCTCCGCCTCCCGGGTTCAAGCAATTCTCCTGCATCAGCCTCCTGAGCAGCTGGGATTACAGGTGCACACCACCACATCCAGCTAACTTTTGTATTTTTAGTAGAGACGGGGTTTCACCATGTTGGTCAGGCTGGACTCAAATGCCTGACCTTGTGATCCGCTCGCCTTGGCCTCCCAAAGTGCTAGGATCACATGCGTGAGCCACCACACCCGGCCTATATATTACTATATTATCTTTATCCATTCATCCATTGTTGGACACTTAGGTTGATTCTATATCTTGGCTATTGTAAGTAGTAATGATGCAATAAACATGAGAGTACAGATATCTTGTCTACATACTCACTTCATTTCCTTTGGATGTATACCCAGCAGTGGGATTACTGGATCATATAGTTCTTCTATTTTCAGCTTTTTTGAGGAACCTCCATACTGTTTTCCATAATGGCCATACTAGTTTGCACTCTTACCCATAGTGTGTATGTGTTCCTTTTTCTCTGCATTGCTGCCAACACTTCTTTTTTTTTTTTTTTCATAATAGCCATTCTAACTACAGCAAGATGGTATATCTCATTGTGGTTTTGACTTGCATTTCCCTGATGACTAGTGATGTTGAACTTTTTTTTCTCATGTATCTGTTAAGCCATTTGTATGTCTTCTTTTGATAAACGTCTATTAAGGTCTTTAGCCAATTTCTTAATCGAGTTATTTGCTTGTTTTTGCTGTTGAGTTGTTTAATTTTCTTATGTATTCTGAATATTAACCCCTTCTCAGATTATAATTTGCAAATATTTGCTTCTATTATGTATGCTGTATCTTCACTCTATTAATATTTTTTGTGCTGTGCAAAACTTTTTGTTTGGGCAAAAGTTTGATGTAATATTATTTGTCTATTTTTGCTCTTTTTGTCTATGCTTTTGAATTCTTATTTAAACAATTCTTGCCCAGCCTAACACTGTGAAGAATTTCCTGTTTTCTTCTAGCAGTTTCATCAATCTTTTCACTTTTTATATGTCTATTTAGATTGTCTATTTTTTCTTGAGCCAGTTTTATTTGTCATCTTTTAATTTTCAACATATTTATGTCTTTGAATAGAAAAATGTGTCTTTTGTTGATAGAAGATAGATCCATTATCCATTTTACCAATCTCTGTGTAATAGAGTCTGATTTCTTTTTGAGGTTTGACTTCTGGCAGGTTTTAAACCACACCACTCCCCTCTTCCTTTTTGCCTCATATATAGGCTAGCTGATAAGAAAGCCTAATTATCCTTCCTTAACACTGATGGAAAGTTTAAGACACACAAGCCCTGACCATCAAAGGAACCACCACCTCAGTCTCACCCACTAACCACCATAAAATTCTAATCTCCCTGCTGTTCCAAGCTATTACTAGACCTGCTCAAGAGGCTGCCAAGCTCTCCCAAGAACTCCTCATTATGTAAATAATAGAATCTTGCTCTTGGTGCATGTATAGTGTCATCAGCCTTGATATCTGAGCAAATTTGGGGTGGGTGGATTCACCCTGTTTCTGCAGAATGATCACCACACTCTGTCTTTTGATGGAAATGTTTAGTCCAGTTACATTTAATGTAATACATTTAATGCAATTACTGATGTTAGAATTGACATTTGCAATTTTGCTAACTATATTTTGTATGTCATATCTTTTTTCTTACTGCATACATGTCTTACATATTTTTGTATTCTTACTGCTTTCTTTACTACTTTTTTGTATTAAATAGATATTTTTACAGAGTACCATTTTTGTTCCCTCATTGTTTCTTTACTGTATTTTGGGGGTGATTTTCTTAATTGTTGCCCAGAAAATTACAATTACCATCTTAATTTAAAATAATCTAGTTCAGATTAATATTAACTTAATTTCAGTAGTGTATAAAAACTTTGTTCCAATATAGGTTTGTTCTCTTCCCCCTCCTTTGTGCTATTATTTTAATATAAATTGCATCTTTACACACTATAAACTAACTAGTGGTGCAACTCTATATTTACTGCTTTATGCAGTTGTCATTTATACAGGATATGAGAAGAAAATATTTACAAACCAATACTTGCACATTTTATATGTATTTTCTTATGTCATTACTTTTTCTGATGCTCTTTATTCTATCAGGTGATTTCAAGTTACTATTTCTATTTAATGTTTAACATGAAGGTTTCTTTAATATTTCTTGGTAGATCTGCTAGGGATTAATTGTTGTAATATTTTATTATCTGGGAATGCCCTAATTTCTTCTTAATTCCTCAAAGGTAGTTTTTGTGGATTTAAAATTCTTGGTTAATGGTCAACACATTGCATATATTATCTCACTGCCTTCTGGCCTTTATGGTTTTGGGTAAGAAGTCAGTTGTTAATTGTATTGCACATCTCTTATATGTGATGAGTCACTTTTGTGTTACTCCTTCAAGAGGAGTAACTCCTTCTGTCTAGGTGTAGATCTCTTTGAATTTATCATAACTTGGTATTTGTTGAACATGTTGGATGTGTATATTAATGCTTTTTAAATCAAATTTGGGAAGTTTTGGCCATTATTTCTTTATTCTTTCAGTCCTTGTCTACATCTTCACCATAGGGTATCTCATTTGATCCCATGGCTTTAAATGGAATCCACATACCTGTGATGGCCAAAGTCATATCACCAATCCTGACCCTCCAGACATATATTCACCTGCCATCTTGACTTCTGTTTTTGAACCTCTAATAGACGGCTCAAATATATAATGAACAGAACAGAACCATTGATTTCCATCTCCAAACCTATCCTTCGCCCAAAACTCCCATACTCCTTATTGGCAACTCTATCCACCTAATTGCCCAAGCTAAAAACCCAGGAGTCACTTGCAGCTTCTCTCTTTTCCTCAATTACCTATCTGATCAATCACCCAAGAACTATTATGTCCAAAACAGTACATTTTTGACTTAACATCCAAAATATATTACTAATCTGTTGACTTTTCTCTACTGCTGTTGCACCTCCAGTCCTAGGCACCATCCTCTCTTCTATACTACTGTAATTATTCTGCTAACTGGCTTCTTTGATTCTACTCCTTCTTTCTGTATAATCCATTCTTCATGGTAGCCAGAGTGATCTTTAAAACATAGAACAGTTCAAGTTTATTTCTTGCTTGAAGCCCTCCAATAGCTTTCTGCTGTACAGAAATAAAAAGGAGTCCACACTTCTTACCTTGATCCACTATACCCCATGTATCTGACTCTTGTCTACCTCTGGGCCTCATCTCATATCCCTTCCCATTCCTTCTACTACAGCCATATGGGCCTTCTCCCTGCTCCTGGAACATACACTGGCCATCCCCACACAGGGGCCTTTGCACTCACCAGAACTCTCTAACTTTATAGCTCACACATTACCCCCTTGCAGTCACTTTTTCTATATCTCTAAATAATTTCTGTTTCCTCACTCTACTCCTCACCATTCCGAGACGTCCCTTCACTGTATCATCTTAGTTACAGATATAACAAAGACACTTTCTTGTTCATAATTTATGATTTTACTTTCTGTCTCTCCTCTCTACTTTTACTCTCAGCCCTAAACTCAGAATTCTGTACCTTTAATGGTACCTGGCACCTATTAGGCTTCATTAAACTGATTTGGGGTAGATAAGTGAATGAATGAATGCATTTTACTTTTCGACTTATTTTAAGTGAAGAGGAGGGCTGGGCATGCAGGGATGCAGGTCTACCTCCTCCACAGTACATTTTCAACTTTGGAAGAAGCTGCTACCCTTCCCACAGTGACTGCATTTCCTGCCTTGTCCTTATCACTGGGAGCTCTGAGAGAAGAAGACACAATTCTTGTTCATGAAGAAAGGTTATCCTTCTTGGGCGCACATAGAAGTTGGAGTACAACCTAAGGCAAAAGTGTTTCCTGGGATGGTTGGAATTGAGGGCAAATATATTTGGGTTAGACCAGTGGTCTCCAAACACTGGCCAGCTCCAACAGAGTGCCTCAAGAAAGGTTGGAAGCAACTCAAGTTTAATAGACTCAGCTCTGGAAATTCAGATTTGAGAAGTCTAAAGCAGGGCTCAGGAGTCTGAATTTTTATAAGTTTCCCAGAGGATACTGATAATTGGCCAGAATTGGGAACCTCTGGTCTGTCTCATTTGATCCCATGGCTTTAAATGGAATCCATATACCTATAATGACCAAGGGACTTGGGGATGACTTGGCTCTTGATTTGTGTGTGGTGGGATTTGGATAGTTGGGAGGAAGCCAGAAGGTCAGCCCAGATGAGAATTGGAGGAGAGGAGGAATCAGAGCTTCGAAGTGGGAGCAGCAGGGCTAGGGATGGGAAGCAGGGGGCTGTCAGCAATGGTGTCCCTCTCTCTGCCTGCCAGTGGCCCGGTACCGTGTGACTGTGTGCACAGGGGAACTTGAAGGTGCTGGGACTGATGCCAACGTCTATCTCTGCCTTTTTGGTGACGTCGGGGACACAGGGGAACGGCTGCTCTACAACTGCAGGAATAACACAGACCTGTTTGAAAAGGGCAATGTAAGTTACGATGTGCCCCACTCATCCCCCTCCTTCCAGTTCCCTTGCCATGTTCCCTCATCTTCCCTGACCTGTTAAAGTTGATCTGATGTTGGTACTGGGGCCTCAGCCATCAGCAGCCTCACTCTGGGTAAGGGGGTAGAGAACTGGGCACTCCCAGCAGGGCCACGGGGAGGGTACAGCAATGCCTGGTGTACTTGGTCCTTGAGTATCTGGCCTGTCCTGATTCACTAACATGCATGGATACCTGTTAGACTCCTGGGACTATACAACAGGGAGTGAAAGAGCCACTTTAGAGGGATTATGGTCCTCCCTGATCCCTGAGCTTTGAGAAGAGGGCAGAACAGAAGGACACTGGGAAGAGGAGCAGCAGCAGCATCTTTCTTATCTCAGGGATGGGCAGAGAGGAAAGGATGCCGGACCCTGTTGGCTAGAGGACCCAGACTGGAGGAAAGCTGGGCCCCCAGGGGCCAATGCGGGAAGCTGACATTCTCCCCCACAGCATGACCGCTGCAGGCATCTCATTCATGATCTTCAGGAAAGAGAAATAAAGAAAGACCCTAAGGATGAGTGGGAGAATTTGCTTCTGTTGCTAGCTTCATTACAGATGTGCTGGGTGTTCCCTCTATTTTCTCAACCATCACGTGGGTGTTCTGGGGAGGGTGTGGAAGCAGTGGGGAAACAGCTAGGCAAGTCTGGGGCAAACCCAGCCTTGGTCCACTTGCTTCATTCTCCTGAGCCTCAGTTTCTTCATGCTTGAAATGGGGAAAGGATGCCTACCTGTGACTGGCTGTTGTGAGCACTAGGGGTGGTAGATGTACTGTCCCTGAGGCCAGACCTGGACCACAGCACACAGTGGATGCTGAGTACAGAGTCGTTGTTGCTGTGAAGTGAGGCCAAGGGAGCTCACCAGGGTGAAGGGGATTTGCAGACGACCTCTCTGTCTCCTTCCTCTTCCATCCCTTCCTTGGTGAGGTCAGGGCAAGCCCTGGAATTCCAGTGAAGGCCTCTCTCTGAGGCCAATCCAGGCTGGCTCAATTCTTGGGATCATGGCCATTTGAAGGCTGCAGTGGCAAAAATAATCTGAGCAGGATGTTGTGGGTGGACTCAGGTTCATTTGAGGAGAGGAGGTAGCAATGCCTTTACTTCATATAGCTTTTTAAATTTCCTCTCTCCTTCCCACCCACCCACCTTTCTCTCCAGCCTTCCCTACTCTTTCCTCCTACATCTTCTGATGCCTTTGTCCATCAATCCTACCTTCAGCATTTCTGTCCCTGAAGGCTCCCAGGTGTGCTCATGTAGATTTGGAAACTATGTAGCCCCTACTGCAGTTTTGCTGCCTCAGTGGTAAGCAAAACTATACAATTAGCAAGACCACTTAGTCCCCCTAATCAATTCTAATCATTCCCCTCCTTGGAAGGGTCCAGTATCCCTCTAGAGCAAGGATTCAGAGGTGATTCGCCAAGGAATTAGCTCATGATAAATGATTGGTGACTGATAACAACTTAACTTGTTTATTTTCCCAGAGGAAGCTATCTTTTGAAAGGAGATCATAGGGAATGGCCATTGTTTTACCAAAAAGTGCAGATCCCAACTGTTGGAAACTTGACATTGGATGATATTCTAGTGGGAGAAATTGGGGGTGGGTGTGACCTGTTCTTTATAGGTAACTCCTGTCCCATGTGTGAAAGATGAGTTGCCCAACCCATCAGTTCTGTATTTTCTGATATCTGGGCTTGTGTCTTCCCTTGGTGTTTGGGTCCCGGGGTAGCCACCATCCAACTGGTCCTATGGTTCCGCCCCCCACACCACAAGGCTGATGAATTCACTATCGAGTCCGTCACCATGCGGAAAGTGAGGCGGGTGAGGATCAGACACGATGGCAAAGGCTCTGGCAGCGGCTGGTACCTGGACAGAGTGCTGGTGAGAGAGGAGGGGCAGCCTGAGAGCGACAACGTGGAGTTCCCGTGTCTCAGGTACACACATCTGCCTGCTGGCCCTTTCTCTAGCTTAGTTATAGTCCCTGCTTTTTGGGAAGACCCAGCCCTTCTACCACAACTAGCAAGCAAAACAGTGGCTTAAGGCTATAGCTGGTGCAAGAAAGAGGTGGCCTTGCTGTTGGTGCTTAGACTTGAGCTTCTCATTCCCCTCTTACCCCCTACCACCGTGATGAACACCAGTGTGGCATGTTCCAGTGTGCTGCTGGTTTGCTCTACATGAGCACCAAAGTGTGGGTGCTTTTTCATGATAAAATTTGACAATTCCTGAATTTTAGTGAGAGTTACTTCAGAGAGTTGCAGACTGAATTCAACTTTTGAATCAAGAGTTTTTTTTTTTTATTATTTAGATAGCTTTCTGACCACACCTCTTCTCTGTTAACTTCTTTTCAAGGTGTCTTACTTTGTTTTCCTTTCTACAATTTATTCATGAGATAAAGTTTCCTTTCTCTTTTTGCTTAAGCATTTGGGGTTCTTAATGCAGGTAGTTTGGTC
The DNA here is from genome assembly GCA_004027715.1 of Plecturocebus donacophilus. Taxonomy (NCBI): domain Eukaryota; kingdom Metazoa; phylum Chordata; class Mammalia; order Primates; family Pitheciidae; genus Plecturocebus; species Plecturocebus donacophilus. The sequence goes on from PVKP010002323.1 coordinate 18,670, forward strand.
TCCCATTCACTTAAAGAAGTCCCTGATAGAGAGGTTTTAGAATGAGCAATACCAGTGTTTTTTGTGTTATCTTGGTAGTCCCCCACATTTTACGTGGCAATAACTGGAGAATGCACACCGTGTGATTGACCTGGGGCCTTGGACTGACCTGGTTCTGCAAATCTCAGTTCCAGGGCTGAGTTCTGTATACAGAGATGAGTTGCTATGTGTCCATTTTATTAGGGCTGGTCCAGGGCTCTTTGAGGGCAGCCACACTGAGGACAGCTCTCCTTTGAGTGGATGAGGGTGAGCTGCACAGCTGCCCAGCAATGAGTGTGTTGCTATTCCTCTTACCATGCACGCAGATGTACTCCCATGCACATTTGTGCATATAGGCACACACACCCAGGCACACATCTGCTACAGCTAGATTGCCTACCACCCCACCAACCGAAGCCCAGTAGTTTCCCAGCCATGGAGGGCCACTGGGAGGACTCCATAGGTCAATGATTGTGAAACATAATTTGTCAATGACAAAGGGCTCTACAGTCTTCTACATATAGCCACTGTTTGTATTACAAGGAATACACTGAAAAGGTAAGTAATACTGCAGGCAACTCCAAGTGAGTGGCCCTACAGAGGGCAGGCCAGGCAGGCTTCCAGGAAGAAGTGGAACTGCACCTGGGCCTGGAAGAGAGGTCAGAGAGTAGACAGAGAATGGACAGAGAGGTCAGAGAATGAGGCATGAGCAAGGGACTGAGGGGGTGGTTCATCCAGGGGTTGGCAAGGGGCACCTGGCATGTGGGGAAGGAGTGAGAAGGCTGGGGTGGGAGAAGGTGGCATGTGAAGCCTCAGTCTCCTAAGTCATGGGGAAGTGAGTTTGGGGGAAGGATATGGCCTCCCTTCAAGTCATCACTGGTGTTTCCACCCCCATTCTGGATTGGAGGCTGACCGACTGGATGCCAGAAGGAAGAGTTTGCATTGTTTTAGTCCTATCCACTCAACATATATTTATTAAGCACCTACTATATACTTACTCCTTGTCCTCATGGAGTTCATAGTCTAGAGGGAGACTAGACAAAAAGCAAGTGAATAAGCAAAGCCAGAATGACACACTGAAGAGTGGTGTGCAGAGGCTGGAGCAGGGTGCTGGAGGTGGGGAAGGCCTGTCTGCAGAGGGAGGTTGAGGCCGCCCTCCCGCGGAATGAAGAGGAGAGCACCAGGGGGAAGGACTCGGATGTTCTCCAGTCCAGCAAGACGAGCAGGTAGACAGAGGCCGCTGTCCGGCAGGGCAAGGGAGCCTCTTACTTGCGAGGAGGGTCTGGCCTCTGGGGGAGGACAGCGCCCAGGGAGGAGGAGGGGAGACCAGTGGGAGGTTTTGGGGAGTTGACGACGGCCTGTGATTGTGTTCCAGGGCTGTAACAAAGTGCACAGACTGGGTGGCTTAAATGACAGAAACATAATGTCTCACAGTTTTGGAGGCCAGAAGTCCAAAATCCAGTTGTCAGCTGGGCTGTGCCCCTCTGAAGGCACTAGGGAAGGCTAAGGATCTGACCCGGGCCTCTGTCCTCACCCCAGTGGCCTCGGGAGTTCCCTGGCTTGTGATTGGCCATCTTCTCTCTGTGCCTCCTCACAGCATCATCTTCTGTAGGTATCCTGTGTCCAGATTCTTCCTTTTCATGAAGACACCAGTTAGATTAGATGAGGGGTCACCCTAATAACCTTATTTTAATTTGGTTACATCTGCAAACACCCTATTTCCAAATAAGTTCACATCCTGAGGTCCTGGAGGTTAGGACTTTAATGTATGAATGGGGTGGGGGGGGCACAATTCAGTTCACTACATGGCAGCTCGGCCCTTAGTGGTGGCAGTGAAGGTGGTGAGAAGGGCTTACTGTAACCCCAGAGAGGGCACTGGAGGGATGGTTCATGGGCCTTGCCCATAAGAGACAGAGAAAGAGCCAGAACTGAAAGCCCCAGGCTTTTGCCTTTGACAGGTGGGTTGAAGGTCATGCCCTTTACTGAAATGGGGATCCTGGGAAGAGAGAGCTTAGGGCTGGGGACAAGGTTGAACTCTGGAGGTCTAGTTGGGATGTGTTTGATTTTCAATGTAGAGTTAGGTCTTGAGAAATGAATTCAGAGAATGAGAGCACAGAGCTAGAATGTAAAGCCTGAGAACTGCAGGGGATCCTTTAGGGAAAGCTTGGATAAAGAAAATAGTGAGGACCAAGCCCTGGGGCAGGCCAGGAGAGGGAGCCCAGAAAGGGGAAGGGGAAGAAGTTGGTGTCTGCACACTGCATTGTCACATGTGTGGTGCTGAGGGAGCTCAGAACCAGAAGCCTAGCCGCCCACCTGCTGTGTGACTTTGACCCAGTCTCTGGTCTGGTCTTCCACACCGTCCTGGCCTGCATGTGTCTTACGGTGAGGTTGAGAGTGTTGCTCTTTGAAAGAGGCTCATTAAAGACACAGCGATGCCGATAATGCTGATGGCCGGGCAGAACAGGAACGGAGGCTGCAAACACCCCAGAGCCCTCCTTGCTCCCGAAAACTTAACAGTGCATGCATTTTTTTTTTTAAGAAAATGGGTTCTTATGTCTTGCTGACACATGTAATGATGGCATTTGCCAACTTGTGACCCAGGGGAACTTGGAAAAACCAGGAACTGGAGCCTGAGCATGCACACTGCTTCTTTCTTTACCTAAGCTGTTATTTTAACTCTCTTGGAGAGGAGGACAGACCAGGTCTATTTATCAGAACTTCTCTTCTGCTGGGATCAGGTGTGTGTGTGTGCGTGTGTGTGTGTGCATACACACACACTCCTGTGAGCTCAGAGAAAGAGTAATAAAATCACCACCAGACTGACTTATCCTTTTAGCAACATCTCACTCTGAAACTGGGCTGAAGTGTTTGAAGCTGAAAGAAACTGGCTATATTTGGAAATATCTATTAATACTCTGAAAGTATTTAGGTGGAAACAAAATGACAAGTCATGGTTTCTTTTTGGGACTAGGGCTGGATAAGTGGTGAAGAATAAGGGAGAGCAGGTAGGATTTTCAGATGGCCAAGGGCTTGCTGACTCTCCACACTTCCCCACCCTGAGAATGCATGCTCAGGCCTGCTTCACAACCTTCTCCTCCATACTCTCTATGCCAGGGTGACCTCAGCTGGACAGATGGAGTGGGAGGCTCTTAACAGATTGATTTCAGGGACTCTAGCAGCCCCGAGTTCCCAGATTCCCGTAATCGATGCCTAGGATTTCACCATTGTATCGTCATGTCTGGGAGTCTCCAGTGGTTTTCTTGTGTTCTAGATTCACAGCACCAAAGTCCTTGGGAAAAGGAACAACCCAGTTGTTGGCTAACAGCCAACTGACAGCAAGGTCTCCTGGAAATGTTAGACCATGTGTTTTGTGAAGGAAGGTGAAACAGAAGGGTTGGGAGAGACCACAGCATTGCCTTCATTGGCGTTGGGGAGCGGGGTGGTCTATTAGCAGAGAGTACTGCAGTGTGGGAAGGCCTGAGCTCCATGCCAGGGAGGCTATGGAGGAATTAGTGCTTTGGCTTCCTTTGCAAGCTCTGTAGCCAGGGAGTTGCCTCCCTCTCAGGAGAGTAATGGAGTGGGCTGCAAAGACCAGCACCAAGACATAGACAAATGAAGGTGGTTTGGTTGAGAGTCAAAGGTCTTGTTTTCCCCAATACGCTGGGGAACAATGAATGGTGTGTATTCTGCTGCCATCGGCCCCATCACAAACCATCCTGAATGCTGAGGCTTAGAAAGCTCATGCTTGCCTGATCAATTTCTCAGGCTGAGTCTCCATGCCCAGGGTGATAGGGGCTTTTCAGGTAAATTGCCTCATACTTTTCCCCCTGGTGGATGACCAGCAGAGATCTGGGACCCTGGCTCACTCCAAGATGTTGATGAGTCACAGCTATCAAACCCCAGCCCTGCAGGGCACAGCCCCAGCTTCTTCTGGAAGGCAAGCCTCAGTCATCCCTGAGGACTCAGATCAGTGGGCCCTTCTTATTTCCCTCGGCTCTTGCGGCACTTACTCTGGTCCAATACCTATCCTTGTCTTGGTCCTCAGTGCCTCAGCAGTCTATCCTGGCTTCGTAAGCAGGCTGCTGACAGCCTGGTCTGGGCCTTGCTTATCCTAGCATGCCTTCTCTGCCATCTACCCACCTCAGGGCCCTCAGCATGGTGCCATGAGAATGGAAAGCTCTTAGAAAAAGAGGTGCTTGTTTTCTATGCTAATGATGGCTTTCAAGACAGACTTTTGACAGTTATTGCCAAGACCCTACATCATGTGACCTGTCCCCTCTTCAGCCTCCTCTGCCAGCTCTCTACCTGTTGTTCACTGCATCCCATCCACGCGGTCCTGTTTCAACTCCTGGAGCCTCTGTTCCATCCCAGGATATGTTGTTTCTTCCGGGATACTCTTCCCTCTTCTGGTCTCCTTCCAACGCCATGTGACATCATCCCACGCATTCCCCAAGGAGTTCCCTGCCCTCCTTCTAGTCTCAGTCAAACACCGCCTGCTCCAGGAAGTCCTCCTTTCCCACTCCAGGCTGGAATGCTTTACTAGATGGTCCCATAGAATCATTTCACTTTGCCAAAGTCCAAGTGCTGGGCTCCCTGGTGATTTTGCATGAATGAGTGAAGCTTTGATTGTCTGCATGCCCCACCCAAAGAGCTAACATTCCCCTATTTGCCCACCAGGTGGTTGGACAAGGATAAGGACGATGGGCAGCTGGTCCGAGAGTTGCTACCCAGTGGCAGCAATGCGACACTGAAGAGTGAGTTGTGCTGGGTGTGCCCTTGGTGAGACAGGAGCCTTCCCTCAGCTAAGCCCGTCAAGAAAACATGCGCACTTCATGTTTCACAGAGGTGACACTGGGGAGTGGGGAGGAGAGGGAGACTCCGAGGGAGTGTCTGGAGAGTTCTTGCCTGTGCTCCTGTACACAGTCTCTTTGTGGCCTCAGATGTGAGGCCGTGAACACATGTGGGTCAGTAAGCGTGACAAGAGCAGTAATGTGGTAACGCAGGCCAATGGTGCCAAGCATTGGCAGTACCTGTCATTCAGGCCTTCAGAAGAGAAACATTTTGAAGGGACTGTAAAATAAGGATTTAAAAACTGCCAAGTATCATCCTGGAGGCCCTGGAGTTTTCCTTACTGGTGATATTTCTTCCATTGCTTGGGTTTGATCATGAGCTTTAGACAAAATTTGAAAGAAACTTATCTCCAGAATCCTTGACATTACCAATACCCCATGTTTATCATTTATCATCTCATCTGAGCTCTGCAATAATCCCAGAAGATGGGCAGAGCTGATGTTGGCCATGGGTCAGATGGAGAAACAAGACCTGGAAGAGCTGAAGATATTTTTATTTATTTGTTTATTTTTGAGACAGCTTCTCACTCTGTCAACCAGGTTGGAGTACAATGATGTGACTTCGGCTCACTGCAGCCTCAACCTCCCGGGCTCAGGTGCTCCTCCTGCCTCAGCTCCTGAATAGCCAGGGCTCTAGGCATACACCACCACATCTGGCTAATTTTTATATTTTTTTGTACAGATGGGGTCTCTTTATGTTGCCCAGGCTGGTCTCAAACTCCTGGGTTCAAATGATCTACCTACCTTGACCATCCAAAGTGCTGGGATTACAGGCATAAGCCATGGCACCCGGAGTCTCAAGATATTTACATCTGACCTTTTCTAAGGTCAGACTGCAGAGTTTGAACTGGAATGTCCCATTTCTGGTCTCAGAATTACAGAATTTAAGATCTGGGAAGGAACCCAGGAGATGAGATAACCCATGTCTGTGGACCCCTCTTCCCCTGCAACCCCAGCAACGCCCAGGTGTGTAGTCAGTGATGGGACCAGCACCCAGGGTGTCTCTATGTCACTGTACTTCCCACTCCAGCAAGCCCCTATTTCACCATGTGGACAGGGCCTCCTGACCCCCTGCTTCCTCAGTCAGAGCCTCTGAAAGCACTTAGATCAAGTCTATCCAACCTGCAGCCTGCACGCATGTGGCCCACAATGGCTTTGAATGCGGCCCAGCACAAACTTGTGAACTTTCTTAAAACATAATATTTTTTTTGCAATTTTTGTTAACTCATCAGCTGTCATTAGTATTAGCATATTTTATGTGTGGCCCAAGACAATTCTTCTTCCAGTGTGTCCCAGGGAAACCAAAAGATTGGATACCCCTGGTTTAGATGGAAAATGGTGTAAGAAAGAGGTTTTCTTCCCAGTCTCTGCTACTACATCTTTCAGCAAGAACAGAAGCCATTTCCTCAAGTGCCCTTAGGTGGCACTAATGGAGCTGATCTGGACCAGACCTGCAGCTCTGGCCTTCCCCAGGGCTGGACCCCAGGCAAAGTGTGCTCAGCTGACTTTCTCCAAATCCTTCTTCCTAGTGGGAGCACCCTACAGTGGCAGTGAGTGGCAGACCTAGGAGTGAGCATCACTCACCTTTCCCAGTGCTTCCTCTTCTTTGCCCAAGACACACACCAAGGAACAAGTCTGGAGGACTTAGGGCATTGCCTTGTATTATTCCAGAACTCACCTTTTCCTTGAGTGTTTTTATCCCTGAAGACAGACGATGCAGACCTTCCTGGCTAATAAAATGGAGTGACACCCTCATGGTGGCCCAGTGAAGAGCAGGGGGCTTCAAGTCCACACAAAGGTTTCACTCCTGGCTGGCGACTTCTTAACTGTTGCCATCCTGCACCAAGCACATGACCTTCTGAGGCTCAGATTCCTTGCCTCTGAAACCCCGGTCAGAATCCTTGGCAACGATACCATGTGTATAGTGCTCTAGACACTGTCTGGAAAAGTCGATCCTTCCTTTATCTCAGTTTCCTTGTCCACTGTTGGAGAAGCTAGACCAGGTGATTGTGGGAGATCTTTCAGGCTCTTCCATGTTGGTGTTCTTGCTTGTCATTTACACGCTTTCCAGCTCTCAGCCATTCACCTACTAGAATTCTGATTTTGTAATTGAAGAGACCTCACAGAGGTGGAAGGAACCCCTGCCCCAAGTTGCAGGGTTGCTTAGAGCAGGAGCCTGAGTTCTCAATTTCCAGCCTGTGTCCCTCGCAAGCCTCCAGCTCCAGACTGCCCTCCTGTACAGATATCCTGCTTCCGGCCACTTCCTGCACTAACCCCCTCCCTTCCTCCCTCTGCTTTGGGCTGTTCAGACTTTCGCTATCACATCAGCTTGAAGACTGGGGATGTCTCTGGGGCCAGCACAGATTCCAGAGTCTACATCAAGCTCTATGGGGATAAATCTGATACCATCAAGCAAGTTCTTCTTGTCTCTGACAACAATCTCAAAGACTACTTTGAACGTGGCCGGGTGGACGAGTTCACTCTTGAGACCCTGAACATTGGAACTGTAAGTCTTCTTCCAAAGACCATGTGACATCATCCCACCCATTCCCCAACACACAGTCACACATGTGACCATACACACATATATCCACACGCACACACTCACGTACGTAGGGGTAAACACACTTTGAAGGGGGAATAAAGCCCACTTGGGAGTAGTTAGTGAGGTATGTCGTTTTCTAGCTGTGACCTAAAGCAGCTGAAGATATGTAAACAGTGGTGACACTTCCAGAGCCTCTTTGGGGGTGGAATCTGTATTTCTAGTGGCATTACCTCAACATTTTATTTACCTACATATCCAAGACCAATGTACATGGGTCATAGACACTGGAGAACGAGACACTGAGCGCAGGGAAGGAAAAGAGAAGGGAGAACTAAGAAAAGGGGCTGAAAATACTTCCTAATTTCAAACTTGAGCATGCATCAGAATTGGGGCCAGGAAGCTTGTTTCAGTGCACACTTCTGGGCCACACCTGAGAGATTCTGCCTTGGGAGCTGGAACTCAAGTGCCTCCAGATCAAGGCTTCAGGTGGCTCTGCTGCAAGCACTTCATCAAAGAGAAAGCGGGACAGTAAGTAAAGCACAAGGACAGACTTGAATCAGTCATCTACCACTGCAGTCGGGAAAAGAGGCCGGAGTGAACTGAACCCAACTTAGGTTTGCGCAGAGATTTACAGGGCTCTTTAAAGTGGGGCTGGGAGAATAGGGGGAGGGTAAACAGGGGCTCAGTAGAGTCAGGGGAAAAGCACAAAAAGCAGTAATAGGGAGGTCGAGGTCGGCCCATGCAGAACCCATCTGGGTTTGCTAACTGATGCTTTTTGGCATTCAGGTCCTATCCTCCCAGAGTCTGACAGACAGAAGCCCTATCTTCAGGTGTTGGCTGAAACCAAAAGTACATTCTTTTGACAGCCTTGAGTTTTCTAAGGCAGGCATAGCAAGGGGATTAGGGTAACCCTAGGGATGTGGCCTTGAGCTGTTAGAAACTATGTTAGTGTTTTGTTCAAGTCTTTACTGGCCAAGATTGAGGCTCAGTTGAGAAAGGGTTCAGGAGCCTGGCTAGAGTTTGACCAAGGTAAGAATCTTTCTTGACGTCACCTGGAGAAACACAGTTCTAAATCTTGGATTTGAGCACTGGGGATGTCTCTAGAAATGACTGAGCTGGGATCTGTGTTACTACCTGCTGCTCTCGGGGTGTGGCTTGGTGGAAATGGAGATGGTAACAAGCTCTCGACCTGGAACCTCATCTTTCCTGCCCCTTCCCTCTCTGGGAGTCCCACCCTATTTCAATCTCTTCTTCCATCAAAATTCACTCCAGGGAAAGATCTCATGTCAGTCATTTATACCTCAAGGTTAATGACATTAAATCAATGTTTTCATTTCTCAAAATGTATTTACATTTTAAGCTGAATCAATAATTGCAGAGTGAAAATGCTGTTCCCTTTACTAAAGGATTTTGGGCAGCAGCCAGCAGGTAAATGAGACCTCTAGGAAGAGTTAGGTGGCAGTGGGAGGGCATTGAAGCTTCTTCCTGAGTTTCTGAAACCCCCTCAACAAGCAATGTGGCCAAGACGTTGGGAGTATGGGCTCTGGCTACCTACCACATATTTGAGACACATTTCCACTTACCTGCCATGTGTAAGTTATTTAACCTATGTTTGCCTCCATTTTCTCATTCATAACAACATGTGGTACTAATGGGGGTGTTATTACCCTTAAATATGTGAATAACACCCGTATACTCATACTAAGTGCTCAGTAAATGCTACTAAACAATTAGTGTATGTCAGATGCAAAGTGTTGTAGAAGTGAATTAGTACCTGCCCTTAGGGAGCATCCAGTCATATCAGACACCTACCCTTTCAGCCAATTCCTCCCTGGGACTTTCACAGTCCTGGCACCACAGAAGAACAACAAAACTCTTCCCTGTCCCTCGACATGCACCCAGAGGGCTCTCAGGGTTTGTAAGCTTAAGCTGGTTTTCTTCTGACAATTCCAGGGGACTAGGCTGCATGCACTTAGCTCTGACATTGTTGCCATTACCAGCTGCAAAGAGGCACTTAGGACTGGGAAGAGCGAGAGCAGGCTCGCATGGACAGTTTTCTAAATCTGGCCTTTTGGCGCCAGACTCATGGCTAACATCACCTCTTCAAACCATCACAGAGAGAATCTCTCGATAACATGGTTAATGGAAGGTGATGGCAAGCATTTTAAACATTTGCTTTCTCATCTGGCCATGACCTAACATGATTAAGTGCTAGAGGAGCTTTCAAAGTTCTGTCACCTCCACTCCCCTCTTGCTTTTCTCCATAGCCCTGGGAGGTATGCTGGGCTTAGGAGAAGGGAGTGGTGGCTCCAGGCAGGTGAAGTGATGCCCTGATCCCCTGGCTGGCTGATGGTGGGGCAAGAATGGGAACCTTAGTCTCCTATGGAGCTTCCCTCTCTGGGGGACTGGAGACATGGGTTGAGTAGTGCTGTTTGTGCTGATGTTTGGAGAGGTGGGGATGGGACCATGGAGGTTCCTACACACTGGCTCCTTGCTCACTCTCACTCGGGTTTCCTTCAGATCAACCGGCTGGTGATTGGGCACGACAGCACTGGCATGCATGCCAGCTGGTTCCTGGGCAGCGTTCAGATCCGTGTGCCCCGCCAAGGCAAGCAGTACACTTTTCCTGCCAACCGCTGGCTGGACAAGAACCAGGCTGACGGGCGCCTGGAGGTGGAGCTGTATCCCAGCGAGGTGGTGGAGATCCAGAAATGTATGGAGGAGACTGTGGCGGGACCAGCCATTGTTTCCCATGGGGGATGGGGCTGAGGGGAAGGAGGAGGGACCATGGGGCAATGTGGATCTTGCTGACAAGTGCGGCTGACAGGGTCCTGCAGGGAGAAAATGGGGGCTCCCACTGCCTCTGGCACCATGTTCCTGGGGGGGAAGAAGGGCTCATTTTATAGATGAGGAAACTGAGGACCCAATGGATGAAACACTGGTTTCTGGAATAAAGGCAGCAAATGGCTTTACTAGGAAATACACACTCTCAACCCTGTATAGGAGTTTGAGACCTAGATCATGTCTTCTGCAATGAAGACTGTCTGAGGAGATAAAACTATTTATTCATTCACTTATTTTTTAAAAATACACAGCCCTCCACATCTGTGGGTTCCACATCAGTGGATTCAACCAAGGATCAAAAACATTTGGAAAAAAATTCCATCTGTACTGAACATATACAGACTTTTTTCCTTATCATTATTCCCTAACAGTGCAGTATAACAACTATTTATATAGCGTTTACATTATATTAGGTTTTATAAGTTACCTAGAGATATTTAAAGTGTACAGGAGGATGTGTGTAGGTTATATGCAAATACTATGCCATTTTATATGAGGGACTTGAGCATCCTTGGATTTGGGTATGCTTGAAGGTTCTGGAACCAGTCCCTGCAGATACTGAGGAATGACTGTCTATTGAGGGTTTCTCTCTGCCAGCACTGCTCTGAGCTTTGTGGAGGCAGCCGTGAGCAAAATGAACAAAACACTTGCTCTCACAGGCTTTATATCCCACAGGGGAGATGGACAATAAGATAATGTCAATGAAGAGCCAGGAGGAACATGAAACAGGATAAAGGGTTAGCAATGGTGTGGGCGAAGGGCCTTTTTGGATAGGATAGCAACATTTCTGGGGAGGAAGACAGTGAGACCAAAGTCTGGCACAGAGAATGTCCCTTCTCACCTCTGCATTTTTTATTAGACGGAGTCTCACTTTGTAGCCAGGTTGGAGTGCAGTGGTGCGATCTCAGCTCACTACAACCTTCACCTCCCGGGTTCAAGTGATTCTCCAAGTAGCTGGGATTTACAGGCATGCACCACCAAGCCCAAATAATTTTTTTCTATTTTTAGTAGAGATGGGGTTTCACCATGTTGCCAGGATGATCTCGATCTCTTGACCTCGTGATCCACCCACCTTGGCCTCCCAAAGTGCTGGGATTACAGGTGTTAGCCACCGCACCTGGCCTTTTTTTTTGAGACAGAATCTCACTCTGTCACCAGGCTGGAATGCAGTGGCACAATCTCAGATCACTACAACCTCCACCTCCAAGGTTCAAGCGATTCTCCTTCCTCAGCCTCCTGAGTACCTGGGATTACAGACATGTGCCACCCCACCTGGAAAATTTTTGTATTTTCAGTAGAGATGGGTTTTCTCCATGTTGGCCAGGCTGGTCTCGAACTCTTGACCCCAAGTGATCCACCTGCCTTGGCCTTCCAAAGTGCTAGCATTACAGGTGTCAGCCACCATGCCCGGCCTCACCTCTGCATTTCTACATCTGCCCTGAAAGCAACTGTCCAAGGCTTATGTCCACAGCAGTTTCCCTGAGAGGGAACCCCAGTATAAAATCACTTCTCCCACTCCCAGAACTCTTTGAACATCTTTTCTTGTGTGCGTTTACTCTCCCCAACCAACCTGCAAGTTCCTTTAGGGTTGTGTTATATACACATGCTTTGTAATGAATGGCACCTGCCAGTGTGAGAATTAACTCCTTCCTTTGTTTTATAAATTAACACTGGAATTCCGTCAGAGTAGATAAAGATAAAAAAGTAGCCAGGCGCGGTGGCTCATACCTGTAATCCCAGCACTTTGGGAGGCCAAGGCAGGCAGACTACGAGGTCAAGAGATCGAGACCATCCTGGCCAACATGGCGAAACCCCGTATCTACTAAAAATACAAAAATATTAGCTGGGCGTGGTGGCGCACGCCTGTAGTCTCAGCTACTTGGAAGGCTGAGGCAGGAGAATTGCTTGAACCCCAGAGGTGGAGATTGCAGTGAGCTGAGGTCGCGCCACTGCACTCCAGCCTGACACTTGGTGACGGAGTGAGACTCTGTCTCAAAAAAAAAAAAAGCAATGGTTCCCTTACCTACCTCTTCCCCCTACCCCTGCTTCTCTTCAATGGTAACAACTTTACTTTAGATATTTCCTCTAAAATTTAGCTCCGTATTTTTAAACAATATACCTATAATTTTTTATGTGTTTATTTTTTAGAGATAGGATGTTTCTCTGGCACTTAGGCTGGAGTGCAGTGACACAATCATAGCTCATTGCAGCCTTGGCTCCTGGGCTCAGGCAATCCCACTGCGTCAGCCTCTTGAGTAGCTGGGACTACAGGCACATGCCACCACACCCGTCAATTTTTATGTTTATTTTATTTTTGTAGAGATGGGGGTCTTGCTGTGTTGCCCAGGCTGGTCTTGAACTCCTGGCCTCAAGCAATCCTTCTGCCTCAGCCTCCCAAAGCAGTGGAATTACAGGCCTAAGCCACTCTGCCTGGCCTCAATTTTTAAATTTTACAGTCTTAGACATTATCTATTGACTTCCTACTATGAAAGAGGAGGATTTAGCTCTTTTAGCATACACAGTCACTTGTATGGGCCCTCAAGTGCATGCACGCACACACACACACACACACACACACACACTCTTTCTCTCTCTCTTTCCTCCTTCCAGCCTTCAGTACAGCTAAATCAGTGTTCAATTTTTATATTATTATAACTATGTCAATATTATTCATGGCTGAGTCACCTACCTTATGATAATTGCTTTTCATCTTTTGTAGAGCTTTTGGTTTTTTCTGGAGTGAGTCTCCTTTTTCGATGGATCACGCTCTCTGTGCTCACCGCTCTCTGTGTTACTGTGCTGGGTTTTTTTCTGGAGTGAGTCTCCTTTTTCAGTGGATTGCTTTCTCTGTGCTCACCCCTCTGCGTTACTGTGCTAGAGCTGTCTTGTCACTGTGGACTCACCTAGTCTCTTTGCATCCCTGGTGTCTCTCTGTGTGCCACAACTTCCTTTTCTTATAAGGACACCACTCAGCTTGGATTAGGGCCTGCCCTTGGGGGTCACCTCTCTAAAGACTCTTATCTCCAGACATAGTTACATTCTGAGGTACTGGGGTTAGTGCTTCAACATAAGAATTTTGGGGGGCCTAATCACTTCTTAAAGGTCCCACCTCATAATATAGTTACAATGGCAATGACATTTCAGCATGTGTTTTGGAGAGGACAAACATGCAAACCATAGCAGGCAGGCACACAGCAGGGCTCACCAGCTGGTATATGACTCCGCTTCCTTCCTGGCACGTGTGGTGATGGGGATGACCGGGATATGTGTCTGATTGCTTAGATTTGGCATTTCCAACAGCTATTCTCCTCTAAGCCTCAGTTTGCTTACCTGCAAAATGGGGATGATTGTCCTTACTCAGGGTGTTGAGGTGAGGATTAGGTAAGTGAATGGCCGCGAAGCGCCAGAACATGGAACAAGCTCGTAAAGTGTTTGGCTGCGAAGCGCCAGAACATGGAACAAGCTCGTAAAGTGTTTGTTTTGTTGCTATCATTGTCATTGTCATTGTTACTAAGTGTTCCCTTTCTCCTGCATGTGCCTGCCAGTGGTCCACTATGAGGTTGAGATTTGGACGGGAGACGTGGGTGGCGCGGGCACCAGCGCCAGGGTCTACATGCAGATCTATGGCGAGAAAGGCAAGACGGAGGTGCTCTTCCTCTCCAGCCGCTCAAAAGCTTTCGAACGGGCGTCCAAGGACACATTCCAGGTATGTGGGGTCGAGGAGCAGGTGGTGGCAATGGCAGACCCTGCGGACACCAAGATGCTTCCCTGGGTATGCTAATTTCCTCAGTCAAGAACACTCACCTGAGAATGGGCTGCCTCCCTCCAGCTAGGTGGAAGACGCTTCCTCTCTCCAGACCTGAGCTTTCGGCCTGAAATGAAGGAATTGGACTAGATCAGTGGTTTCCACCCTGTGCTCATGTTACAATCACCTGGGGAGCTTCAGGAAAAAAGTGCTGCCTGGGGCACACCCCACACCAGGCAAATCAGAACCTCTGGGGATGGGATATGTTTTCTGGGTGTACTTTTAAAAGCTCCTCTAGGGATACTAACATGCTGCCGATCCTGAGAACCCAGGGGGCGGGTGATTCGAACCTGGCAAAAGATGGCACCAAGGCTGTGGTTCCTCCACTCATTCCCGGCCCTGTGGCCTCTGGGTCTACAGTTCTCTGAAGCCTGACGAGAGAGAAATGCTTCCCAGCCAGGACACTGGGAGACTTGGAATTTTGTGGCTGTTTCCTGCATGTCCCAGGTCTCCTTTCTTCCTTTCCAAGTCTTTCAATAGAAGGAAAAAGACGAGAATGTTATAGCATATCGTTGGCAAGAGAGGAGGGTGCAAGGGTGGCATCCCTTAGGGAAACATGAATGTTTTATTGCAGATTTGAGAGTGTGTGTGCATGTGCAGCTGTATGTGTGCAGGCAGCATGTTCATGCTGGGTGCTCTGTGTTTCTGCATGCCAGGAGCACCTTACCTTCAGCAAAGAGTCCTTGCCCAGTGCCCAGGGAAGATAGTCCTGGCTGAACTGGGACCTGGGTCAGGGTCATAAGTGTCTGGAACATCCAAGATGGAGGGAGCCTCATTGAATCAGATGCCCTCATACACTGCTGAGGAGGCAGAGGCCCAAGTATTTTAGCTCTCCAAGCCTCCACTTCCTCATCAGTTAAAACCTAGCTTTATAATACCTGCCTGGCTGGCTTCACAGTTCCTGTAATGATCAAGCATCAATGTCAGTGAATGCACTTGGGAAGGGGTGCCAAGATATGGAGCTGGAACTGGATAGCATGTCTTCTGGATGCCAATTCACTGGATGTGGTGGTGGGTGAAGGCACAGCTGGGCAGACAAATGTGAGGGAGCCCAGGGGTGCAGCAAGCTGGCCTCCTTGGCAAGGTTGATTGCAGGTGTGCTGTCACCTGGGAAACACTGAAGAGGAGAGCTATTGCGCTGAAGAAGTGACTTACCAGGTCCAGAGCCTGTCCCCTAAGTACCTGAGAAGGATAAATTCCGCTCTCCCAGGGGCCCTGGGCTCTATCATGGCTGATAATTTTTGGGCAAAGGTGGGTTGGCTGCATTGTGGACTTGTGAACAGGAGGTCAGAAGGCCTGAGTTCTCATGTAGGTCTGGACTTGAACTGTAGGACACTGTGGAACTCATGGGACAGCCTTGGCCTCAGTTTGCCCTGGGACTCAGTGGAAGAACCAGTGGGACCAGGATTTGAGAAGGGTCAAACCCCAGATAGGGGCTCCTCAGCATCAGGAAGCCTGGGAGGACTCTGACTAGCAACAACCCCCATGTGAGCCCTCCCCTGAGTGCTGCAGGGCACAGGCCAGACCCCACCTCAATGTGGGTCCTTCCTCAGAGCCTGGGGTCAGGAATAACTCAGGCCTCATGATCTAGAGTGGATGACACCATCAACACTGCCCTTTGAGCCAGTTGTGTGCTATGCCCATCTTGGGAGAGACTGAAAATGATGGTCTCTGCCCTTAAGGAACTCATCATCATGAGGGCAGAGACCAGCTCGTGAGGATGAAGAGGGCATCCAGGCCAGACTGGCACCAGAGCTAAGCCCTGGGACCCTTCTGTGCTCTTGGGGAGGGGACAATCAGGCTGAGGCCATGTGCTCAGGGTTGGGAGAGGAGGGAGCTTGGGCCTCTGTGGGTGTGGGTGAAATTTTTGTTGTTGAAAAGGAACATTTTTGTTTTTATATATGGTTAACACTGAAAATTTTTGTAATGAGAACACAGGGGCACAAAGTTAAAATAAAAGTAATGAAACACAGGAACCTGAATGAATAGATTGTAGCTACAAGTAGAGGAGGGGATAAAGGCAGGACAAGTAAGGAAGCTGTATGAGCCACGATATGGGCATAGAAATCACAGGAATGAGTGGGGTGTGTGTGTGTGTGTGTGTGTATACACATGTGTATTTAAGAGAGAAGAGGGAGACCCCTTGATCATCACAGAGGCTGGAAGAAATAAACTTGGTTGGAGGATGGGTCCAGGCGATCCCCGTGGAACCAGCACAGGTGTGGCTGGAGAAAGGGAGCTGGTGGAAGGGTCTGAGCACAGAGGCCCCAGCCCTCTCCATTCTGCAGCTCAGCAAACAGGCCCTGCACCTGGCTCTTTGGGGGAGGCAGGGAGGATGCTGGGGCCACCACAGCCACTGCCCTGACTTTTGAACAGCTGGAGGCGGCCGATGTGGGTGAGGTCTACAAGCTCCGGCTCGGGCACACGGGCGAGGGCTTTGGTCCCAGCTGGTTTGTGGACACTGTGTGGCTGCGGCACCTGGTGGTGCGGGAGGTGGACCTCACACCAGAGGAGGAGGCCCGGAAGAAGAAGGAGAAGGACAAGCTGCGGCAGCTGCTCAAGAAGGAGAGGCTGAAGGCCAAACTGCAGAGGAAGAAGAAGAAGAGGAAGGGCAGCGATGAAGAGGACAAGGGGGAGGAGGAGGAGTCGTCCTCATCAGAGGAGTCCTCGGAAGAGGAAGAGGAGGAGGAGACCGAGGAGGAGGAGGAGGAAGAGGAGGAGTTTGGGCCAGGGATGCAGGAGGTGATTGAGCAGCACAAGTTCGAAGCCCATCGCTGGCTGGCCCGAGGCAAGGAGGACAACGAACTTGTTGTGGAGCTGGTGCCGGCTGGCAAGCCGGGTCCTGAGCGTAAGCAGCAGGGGTCAGGGGTCAGACAATCCCCCTAAAGGTGGCCCATGGGGCAGGGGGCCTAGATCCCCCTCACATGGAAGCCAAATAAGTGGGCATCCATCATGGTTCCCTAATAGCTCTCTTGACCTGCATGTGAAATGCCACCATTGACACTGCTGTTTAGGAATAAACATGGCCCTTGCCCTGAGGTTCTCAGGAGGAATCAATGACTTTGGGAAGAGCCATGATGTGACTCTATACAACTAATTGGGGGGACATGAGGTGGGAGGGCTGCCTGCTGGCTCCATGGTGAAGGAGTCCTGGGTTGGGAGGAGGGGCAGTTTAATCCCAGGTTAGTGTAGACACATCTGAAGATCCCTCCTGCTCTGGGATCTGGCTGGATCTGAGAGGCTGTGCCTCAGGTCCATCCACCCCAAGGCCCTGGGGCCCTCCATGCTGCATCTTTCTGTGTCTCCAGCCAACATCTATGAGGTCCAGGTGATCACAGGGAACGTGCCCAAGGCCGGCACTGATGCCAACGTCTACCTAACCATCTACGGGGAGGAGTATGGGGACACGGGTGAACGACCCCTGAAGAAGTCAGACAAGTCCAACAAATTTGAGCAGGGGCAGGTAGGGTGAGGGTCTCTGGCCCCTGGGTGGGTGCTGTGGGTGTGGTGGCCTCTGAGATTCCCATGGCAGCCCATCCCAGCACAATGGCTGCTGTGTCTGGTGGTGTGGCTTGTTGATCCCATCAGGTTTCATGGTGGTTCCTCTTCTGTAACACTGATACTTTGGGGTGGGGTGGGTTTTAAGAGAATTGCAGGCAGGGTCTCAGCACATGGAGCCCACAGGCCAGCTGACCTACAGGAACAGAGAATGGCATTGAGTGGCAGATGCTGGGGCACTCTGTAGGGGAGCAGGGGTTCAAGAGGAAGTCCTCGCTGCAAGATAGTGTCTTGGGGAAAACTAGGGGGAAGGAGCAACTTAAACTGGGCCTTAGCAGGTCAGTATGGTGTAGACATAGAAAGACGACAGTAGAAGATGTTCTCAGAAGATGGAACTGCATGAGCAAAGATATGGAGGTGAAAATGGGGAAGGCCAGTTTGGGACAGTGAGTCTTCCAGCTGAGCTGTGGTCAGTGCTGAGCCTGAGTGGATAAGCTTGGATTAGGCCAATTTAGGGTATGGGGTGGGTGAGGGTCATGAGAGGCTTAAAAGACAGGCTGAGAAGCCAGAACTGCATCCTAATGCAGTTGGAATTCGTGAAAAGAAATGCACATTCCTTACTCTTCCAGGTGTAGTGGGAAAAGCATGGATCCTTCAATCTTGTCCTTCAAGATTTTACAATATCCCCTGGCTAGAAAACTCTCTCTTATCTCACCCTTCCTATGCCTGCCTCTACCCCAAAGCCAAGTTCTCTCATTAACACAGATTTTTTAAAAAATGAACTAAATTCATTAACATATTTCTGGGCTCATTGCTTGATTTATTTCAGGGACTCCCTGCTTTTTCTTTAAAGAATCTCTCCCATGACTTGAGAATGTAGTTTATTTAAGTGTTTTCCTTTAAAAATTATAGCCACATATTTCTGGATTGGGAAAAAATTTCTATAGAGAACCACATAACTGGTACAATTGGTAAAATTTGAACATGGACTGTATATTAGATAATAGCATTAAGTTGATGTTAAGTTTTCCGAATTGGATCATTATGGTATGATTATATGACAATATCCTTGTTCTTAGGAAATCCATGTTGAAGAATTTAGGGCTGAAGAATCATGGTATCTACTACTTACTTTCAAATGATTTAGAAAAACAGAGCAAGAGAGAGAGTGCAGGAGATGACATGGAATGAGAAAGCAAATGTTACGAATAAGTGTGGAAACTAAACAAAGGCATATGAACTTTCAGCACACTATTTCTGAAAGTTTTCTGTAGATTTTAAATCTTTTTCAAAATTAAGAGTCAAAAAAATGATATCCAAGAAAGACCCCCTGGTGTGGGCTGCCTCCTCCAGTGCACAGAGCAGTCATGTACATTCACACAGTGTGGTCCACATGCCCTCTTCGCACCTGAATGGTGGGCAAATCGTCTTCAATTTCTGTCAGTCACTTTGGATTTGCACAGCACCAGCTCATAGCAAGAATTTAATACAAATATGTGATTGAAGCAGATTATGCACACACGTGCACACATAGCAGAGGATATCAGTGCACCCCTTCGCCTACACACAAAACACCCACCACAAATGTCGGCATCCAGTCAGCCAACCTATCTTCTCTTTTGCCTCTCTCAAGGTCACCTTCACGCTTCCTTTCCTCCTTCCACCTTCCTGGACGTAATGAGAGTGAGAAGATCCCCTGGCAGGGACGAGTTAGAGAAACAATCGTGCAGACCAAACACCAGACTAATGAGCGACATTCTCCATCATCCCCATGCTTGGTTGCTTTGGGTCTCACCGTCGGCCTCTGGCTGCCCTGGTCCTTGGGAGGGTGGAGCTGATGGCCAGGTTGGCAGGGGTGTGTCTTACCCCACTGAGTGTTCCCTGGCCCTTTCCAGACAGATACCTTCACCATCTATGCCATTGACCTGGGAGCCCTGACCAAGATTCGGATTCGCCATGACAACACAGGCAACAGAGCAGGCTGGTTCCTGGACAGAATAGACATCACTGACATGAACAACGAGATCACGTGAGTGTGCGGGGGCAGGGAGGGGTGCTGCTCTGAGGGGGGCCGTGTCTGCAACTGAGGTAGTCCTGGAAGAAGACCGGGGGTGGGCCGGCTGTGATGTCAGAGAGTGAGGGTGGGCTGGGTGACACCTGAGGGTGAGGTGGACTGGCTGTGACATTGAAAAGTAAGGGTGGACTGGGTGACACGTGAGAATGAGGGTGGATGAGTATGAGGGTGAGGGTGGGCTGGGGGTGATGTCTGAGGCTGAGGGTGAGCTGGATGATGCCTGAGGGTGAAGGTGGGCTGGCTATGACATTGGAGGATGAGGGTGGACTGGCTGTGACATCAAAAAGTAAGGGAGGATGGGTGACATCTGAGAATGAGGGTGGGCCAGCTGTGATGCCTGAGGCTGAGTGTGGGCCCAGGAACACCTGAGGATGAGTGTGGGCTGGCTGTGTAGCCTGTCATGGCCACCAGAGCAGGTTTACCCACATTGCAGGCTGGATGGGCACTGCCTTTCTCCCTCTTTTCTCCTGGTAGCCCCCAGTATCACCTACCCTGTGAGATGATAATCCAGTAGATCCGCCAGACCAGCAACTCTTAAGATCCATCAGTTCAGAGAGACAGGATTTCCAATCCCTGTCAGACCCTCCCTGGCCCAGTCTCCAGACCCATGCACAGCTCATCCACAAGCCTCTCCATGTATAAATCAACTTCCAGTAC
This sequence comes from Plecturocebus donacophilus, assembly GCA_004027715.1. Classification (NCBI taxonomy): domain Eukaryota; kingdom Metazoa; phylum Chordata; class Mammalia; order Primates; family Pitheciidae; genus Plecturocebus; species Plecturocebus donacophilus. Next base: position 38,961 of record PVKP010002323.1, read on the forward strand.
ATTCTTTTAATATTCTATACCACGGGTCAGCAGACATTTTGTGTAAAGACTAGATAGTAAATGTTTTAGGTTTTGCGGGCATCTGGTCTCTGGAATGACAGCCTTGCTGGTGTAACACAAAAGCAGTCATAGGTGATGCCTAAATGATTGGGTGTGGCTGTGTCATTTTGACATGTGAAAATTATATGAATTTCAGATTTCAGTGTCCAATAACACTTTATGGACACTGAAATCTGAAATTCATATAATTTTCATGAGTCAAAAAATGTTGTCCTTCCTTAGGTTTTTCTTCCAGCCATTTAAAAATGTAAATCCATGCATAGCTCATGGATGGCCACAAGCAGGGTAGGCTCGATGGGGCCTGAAGGCCATAGTTTGCTGACCCCTGCTGGAGGCTCACAGCTGCCACGTGAGCTGGGCTGGGAAAAGAGTGTTATGTCTTCCCACAGGTCCATACCCCAGGGAGGTGAAGCCACAGCCCCAGAATCAGTCAGTGCCACGGCCAGGACCAGAACTCCAGACTGTCCATGTTAAATCGGACATGTTTTCCATTAGGCCATATTGCCCCTTGGGTGTAAGGGGCCCAGGAACAAGAGAGAGAAGAGAAGGCCCCTTGTATGAGTGGAGTGGGACAGAGAAGAAAGCATACATGATCCTGAGTGGGCTTTGGGGCTGCTGAAGACCTGCCAGTGCCTAGAATTTAGTGGGCACCTCATCAACAAGTATTTGTGGACTTAAATGAACTTCCCAGCCCACAGCCTTGTTGGGCTCCCCTCTGTGCAGGGCAGGGGATGACACGGTTCTCCCATCTCCCACCCGACCCTCCCCACCAGCCCAAGGGAACACTGAACCGCAGCTCATAGACAGCCCAGCGTCCTGGTTTTTTGTGAGGTCATTGTGACAGTGCATAAAGGCCACATGACAGCCCCCCCGTGGCTGGCAGCCAGGGTCCTGACCTGGGGTCAGACCTCTGCCAGAAACTCATCAGGTCACCTTGGACAAGTCTCGTCATCTTTATGGGCTTTTGTTTCCTCTTCTGATAAATGGGCTTCATGATGGCAGCCTAGATGGCTGAAAATGTTCTGAAAATCCAAGGCATTTAAGCTTGGAAAGGAAAAAGTGTTGCAGAACCATGAGGCTGGGGACAACTGTGAACATCCCAGCTTTCCCTTGCAGCTCCATCGGGGTTAGTAATTCTCTGCCACTGATTTGGCATTTCTGGGCTAGCCCAACAATTTAAAAATTGTTATAGCTTTATCATCTATTGTAGTGCCTGTCAGTACTTGTCTCCCTTCATGATTCTTTTAAAATATTAGCTATTCTTACCTTTTTCAAATCAAGACATTAAGTGATTTGAAAAAAAAATCCTCTTAGAATTTTGATTGTTATGCCATTAAGTGTATGTGTAGAGAATTGCATATTTAGAATAAGTGCTATCCCCTGGTATACTTTTCCATTTATCCAGCTGTTTATGAACCTCCGTAATGCTTTACAATTTCCTACACATAGCTGCTACACATTCTTGTTAAGTTTATGCCAAGGTATATTATATTTTATTGCCCTTGTGAATAGAACCTTCTCATTACTCTTCTTTTCTCCCTCCCTTTCTCTTCTCCCTTCCTCCACTCTCCCCTGCCCTCGTCTCCTCCTCTTCTGTCCCCATCCCTTTCTGTTGGCGTGGCTAGTTTACAGTCCTTTGCTTCCTTTGCTATAGAAGTAGCAGTCCATCAGAGCTCTGTGATGAGCCAGCCTTAACGATCTTCAAGCCAAGAGCAACTCTACACAAAGCCTACATGGGAACGAGACAAAAAATTATAGAAGTTCAGAAGAAACCGAATCAGAATAGTGAATCTCCCCTTTCTTGGAGAGACATCACCTTTTCTGAAAATACCTAGGGCCTTCCCCAGGCTCCCTGTGACCTTTATGAGCTCAGGAAAAAGGGCTTTGCAACCAAAAGGATTTGAGAGCACTGACATCTCCCTCACTGTTGACATGTCCAGTCAACAGCCTCCATGCGGACTGGACCTCTTGGACGCCTCTCTGCCACTCACGCCCTGTCCCCAGTCCATTGGCAGAACCCATTGGCCCTTCCATCAGAAGAGCATGAGTCCGATCTCATTCCCTCTCTCTTCACCCCCTGGTCGAAGCCTCCGGACCTGCCCCCACTTCCCCAAGGCCCTTTTATTGCCTACAACAGCCCAGTGACCAGGATCACATCACTCCTCCTCTCCAAATCCTGCAAAGGCTTCTTTTCACTCAGAGTCAAAGCCAACACACATTTGGTGGCCTGCTTGGCCTGCAGGTCTGCTTCATGCTCCTCATCTCTCTTTTCTGGTCCCCACTTGCTCACTCCTTGCTGTTCTTTGAACCCAACAGACATGGTCCCACCTCAAGGCCTTTGCATTTGTTGTTCACGCTCCCTAGCAGTCCTTCTCCCAGTGGCTCCCTGTCATGCTTTCTTCAGGCAGGTCTCTGCTCATATGTCACCTCCTCAGTGAGGGACGCATACCTCCCTTCCCCTCATTTCTCTTTCTCTGTTTATTTTTCTTTATATCAGCTTAACATCTGACCTACAATAAGTGAGTGTATTTAGGCACTGCTCATCTCTCCACAATAGAATGTAAGTTCCATGTGGTTAATGACCTCATCTGTTTTATTTACTGCTGTGTTCACCCCAGTACCTAGAATAGTGTCTGGCATACCATAAATATTTATTAAATAAACTAATGAATAAAAATGATGGTTGATGTGTTGATTCATTCATCGATTTGACAAACACATGCCGTGCTAAGTGCTGGGGGTTAAATAGCTGCCCAGATATGACTCTGTCTTTGAAGAAAGGAACTGTGATGGTCTAGGAGTCTGATGATTTAGGTTCAGGTACTTTCTCTTCCATTCCTATGTGGCCTTGGGAAACGCACTTGACTCCTCTGAGCCTCAGGCCTTCCATCCATACAATGGGCATAATAAACCCCACCCAGGAAATCATGATGAGGACTAGACAGAAAATGTGTGTAGGGGCCCAGCACCCTGCCCTATCCCAGTGCAACACAGCAGTGGTTCTTTCCCCTTGGCAATAAGAGTCCAATTAGTTAACATTGAAAAGTGGCTTGACAGCTGAGAAAGGTTGCGGGAATGTGTGGGATTATTCTTAAGGAGCTAACACCCAAGTGAAGGAGATAAAACACAGGTGACTATAAGACATAGTGACAGTGGTGATTGTCTCAGGGGTGACCTCAGGGAGAGGAGGGAGTCATGGGTGGGTGCATCTTTGGGGCGAGTTGGCATCTGAGACAGGCCTTCATGAACAGTAGCCTTAGATGTTTGGTGCTTGGAACAAAGAACATTAGAAGTGGCTGAAAAAATGTGATGCAGGTGGCACAGAATTGGACAATTAAGGGACACACACAGAAAGGAATGAGTAATTCTATTTGTCTGGTGCATAAGCGACATGAAGGGGTGGGAAGCAGGAAAAAAATAGGGGGGCTGGAAAGAAACAGATGAGAGCATCCAAAGCCATGCTGAGGAGCTTGAGAACATGTTCAGGCTTTTGGTTGGCTGGATTTCACAGAGGGGAAGACAGAGCAGGAGAATGCCAGCTGGGGTCAGGCACTGGTAGGAGATGCTGGCCTGAGCAGAAGGGATTGGGAGAGGATATGAAGCCATGGAGGCTGCCACCCGCTGCGAAGTCACTGAGGGAGAGCTCAGCATGGCCCAGGGGCTGTGCTGTCCAGGTAGGGGATGGCAGTCCAGGCCTCAGCAGAACCACTCCTAGCCCTCCTGACCTCAGAGGCTGTGGAGAGCAGAGGAGCCTGATTGTGGAAACACAGGGAGGAGGGGGCTGGGGCATGCAGTTTATTGATCTGCAATTCAGTTGCCAAAAAGAGAATGCTCTTGTTTCTAAATGGAAGATATTTGAGGTCCTTTATAGGAGTCCCAGGCTGGCAAAAATCAAGATTATATGGGAAAGTCTGTTTAATGCTGGTTTGTAGCTCTGGGCTGTGAATGGCATTTTTTTTGTTTACTTTTTCTGCCTGCTCAAGTGAGTTCGATTTTTTTTTAAACTTGTGTTAGAAAACATGTAACATACAATTTATTACCTTAGCCATTTTTTAAGTGTACAGTTCAATAGTGTTAAATATATTCACATTGTTGTGTCTCAGATCTCCAGACTTGTTAAATCTTGCATAACTGAAACTATACCCATTAAACAATTACTCCCCTTTTCCATCTCCCCGCAGCCCCTGGTAACCACCATTCTACTTTTTGTCCCTGTGGCTTTGAGTGCTCAAGGGACCTCATATAAATGAAATCCTACAGATTTGTCTTTTGTGTCTGGCTTCTTTCACTTAGCGTGATATCTTCAAACTTCATCCATGTTGTAGCATGTGACAGGACTTCCTTTTTGGAACTGAATAATGTTCCATTTTATGTACATTCCATCTTTTTAGATGGATTTGAATGGGGTGTCCTAGGATCTCAGGTCTCCGTTGGGTCAATCTGGGCTCTGCACACAGCCTCATGTCCCTTTGGTAAAGGACTACTTTGGTCCAGGCTTTTTACAAGATTGTGAAGGTGGAAAATTTTATATTTGAACTCCTCCTGCCTTCTCTAGCCTAAGAGGCTGTGCTCCTTGGCCACTCTGAAAAAAAATGACAGTTTAAAAGGGCCCTAGATTAATTTTTGTATTAATAGTGATGTCACATTTAGAATAAGAGGCTAGTCTTTTCTTCCCTCCTCTGTGCTGCTCAGACAATTCCTGGAGTCTAAGGGTTGGCACCAGCTTAGGCAAAAGGATGCTGGAATAAAGAAAGTGCATCTCAAGAAAAGAGTGGTGGTTAATTGAGAAACCTAGGAGTTATCTCGGGAATTTTGAGGAAGGGAATGAGAAAGGTTTACCCCAAAAGGAGACAATGCCTTTCAATTCTATTGATATATATGAGTGCCATGTGTGCCAGGGGTTGTGGATACAGCAGTGAGTAAGCAGACTCTGCATTCATGGGTCATAGTTTTCCCAGTAGGGGAAACAGACAAATATACTCCCTGAGCAACTTCTTCCATTTTTATCACTTCAATTACCATTTATTTGAGAACAATGCTCAAGTTGTATCAGTCAGAATAGGCTAGGTTCTGCTAAGTAACAAACTGGCCTAAAATATCAGTGATCTAACACAACTAAAATGTGTTCCTCACTTATACTATATGTCTGATGCAGGATATCAGGAGACTTTGCTGAGCATGTTCACTCAGGGACCCTTGTTGATGGAAGCTTTTCCTCAACATATGCTTCTGTGATCATCCTTATAGAGGAAAAGGGATTTGACAAATCACACACTGTCTCTTAAAAATCCCTTACAGCCCAGGGTTTCCATGTATATTAACAAATAACCTAAAAATTCAGTGTTCTTCAGCATCCAAAGCTCTGAGCCTCTAATGTTTGGGTTTCAGAATACATGACAGAGATGGTGGGATATTTGGGAGTATGTTGTATTGAATTAGTGCATCTTTGTTAAGTCATTTAATCATTGGCTCTGCTACGTTGTCACCCTGTTCACATTTATTGGCTTGTTGATTAAATGAGATTGTGCTACTTTCCTTTTTCTTTCAATACTCTAACTAGCTGCATTTTTAAGATTTGCAATAAAGTCTAATGCACTCACTTTCAAAGACAAAGTGGCAAATGCCAAAAAAGCTGGGAATATGTTTAGTGTCCTGGGTTTCATTCACATTTGATGTGATATTCTATGTTTTCTCTATCTCTGTTCCCAGCCCTAAAACAAATATTTATGTTTTAGTTGATGGCCTAGGGGGTCCTATAAGACCCTTAATAGCTAAAGACACGTGCTATTCTTGAATGTTTTTACATGTGGCAAATATGTTGGGTGGGATTTCCAAAAAGAGTTGAACAAAAACTGGTTAAAATATTTTCTCTTAAATTTTATCTTACAAAAAGTTGTCCTCTAGAATCTCCCATTCCTCCAGGGATCCTAGAATTCCTAGAATGTTGAGACAGAACAGACCTTTCAGCCTTCTGGGTGGTACAGTTCAGTCCCTAGGGTCTCACAATTTGTTAGGGGCAGAGGAGGGAAACAAATCCAGAGTTCCTGAGTTCCAGACCCATGCTTTTGTCATTACACCACTCTGCCAGGATTTACTCAGATGTTGTCCAGACTTCAGCTTATACATAAAATGGAAAATTCCGTATGAAATTATTTATATTGTACAACACTCAATTTTGCAATCGCCTCATTCAATTTTTTTACTTCCAAGTGGAGTTTATACTTTTAACAGTTTCAAGCTTTTGGTTCAACCTCCTGCTTACTGAAGCCCTTACTCTTTCTTTCTATCATCTTCATTTAGCAGTGTGGTGGGTTTATCTGGCTCAGCACACCTGCACTCCTCTTATCTCCTTTGTTCAAGAGAAATCCCTTGCCTGCTCCCCTCCCCAGTGTCTAGAAGCCTGGCTGAGCAGGATGTATTCCTGTAGGAGGAAGAGGCAGGTGTCAGTAAGCCTGGCATCCTGAATCTTCATATGTGCTTATTGGCACTGTGGGGATAGAAGCCAAATGCCCAGCACTGAGGCCAGACCTGGCTCCTACTTTGGTTCTGTCTGTACGATGAGCAGTTCTGAGAGGAGACATGCTGCTGTCTGCAGTGAGCGTGCTGAGGGGCTTTACACTCATGATGCAAGTATCTCAGGGACAATGGAGATTTTGCTCCAGGAAATCCAGACTCTGTGTGCATTTTCTCTTTGTGTGCATGGGAGGGCTTGTACCTTTTCATTCTATCTCTTTGACTTTTTTTCCCTCCCTGGCTCTTTCTTGGTGTGTGTCTCTCCCTCTGTTCTTGTCCTCCACCAGCTTCCTACATACTGTCTCCACCTCTGCCCTGACCCCACCTCTTTCTTTATTTCTGTCTCTCTTCCTTAATTGGCCATAATTTAGAACTATAGCCTATTTATTCATGTTATTTAATTGGATAAAATGTTAACTTTCCTATTGATACATTTAAAGGCTAAGAAGCAGAACAGTATGCATTTTTCTCTTAAACACTAATTTAATGGTAGTTTAGTTCATAATGCTCCAGGTTGAGCTCCTTTAAATCCATCCATCAATATGACATTGCGCCCCTCCCCACCCCATCTGAGCCCATTGACTGAGATCTCACTCTCTGGTTCTGCTCCTCTGACATTTTGATACTTGGAGGCAATGAAGACTCTAGGAAAATGTGGGACTCAGACAGAGATGGGACCTTTGGCCTGCACTGCCCCAACCTCTCCAGACTTCGATAGAGATGAGATTTCCAAAGGTCCCATCTCTGTCTGAGTCCCACATTTTCCTAGAGTCTTCGTTGCCTCAGGGCAGGGGTGGGAAAGGGACATAAAGAGGGTAGAATGGCCCCAACTTGATATAGGCTGAATTCTCAGACCTTTTGTGATGTTCTGGGAGCTTAGTAGCCAGAGAGGAGCTGCCCAGACCACAGTATCCAGAGAACCCAGGCATGGGCCAAGGAGAATGAAAGGGAAGGGAAGTCGCAAGAGCAACAATAGCAGCAACAGTGCTTACTGAGAGCCTACACTGAGCCAGATATTTCTGTAAGCACTTTATAAGGTCAACACGTAATCCTCACAACACCCTAGGAAGTAGGCAATATTATGCTTATTTTACAGAACGGTACACTAAGGTACAGAATAAGGTTGCCAGTTAAATTTGAATTTCAGATAAGCAATGAATAATGTTTTTGTATAAGCATGACCCAAATATTAGATAGAATACACCTAAAACATTATTCACTGTTTATCTAAAATCCAGATTTAATAGGGATTTTGTAATTTTATTGACTACATCTGGCAACCCTAGGACAGAGAGATAAGGATGCTTACTCAAGGTTGCACAACTATTACTGGTAGAGCCAGAATTTAAACTGGACAGTATGACCCAGGGGAGAGTCCTTCTTACCTCACTCTGCTTCCCGTCCCTGGCCCTACCTTCACTCCATCTAAGTACCTCCTTTGTGCTGGGTGTTACCTCCACGCTGAGGAGTCTGACTTGGACCTCCCTTTCCTGGCCAGCTCCTCAGCCACATTCTTCGTACCTTCCAAAAGCATATGTAATTGGTTCATTCCATTAAAATCCATTAGTCCAACACTTACATATTGTGCACCTACTATGTACAACCCTCTCTACTGAAGTAGCCCTGGCTAGTAGATTCATTCTAGAAAGGGTTGGAACAGTCCTCATATGTCCCTTTCCTTCTAGATACTTCCATCCAATGTGACCCTGACTGAGGCTCTGTGTGCTCCAGGCAGATCATATAACCATTTTCAGTGGGGTATCTGGAGACAGTGTCCCCATATTTGTTCTCTACCCCAGGCAAATAACTAAAGGAACGATTACCAGGATAGGTAGAGCATCAGGGTAATGCTGTCAGGGGCAGACAGGGGAGAGTTTGGGACGCCATGGAGTGCTTCTCATTCTCAGCTCATGACTGCTCCTAGGCAAGACCTTTCTAAGAGGACATTCCAATCTTTCTCTATCCACCCCCACAGGTACTACTTTCCATGCCAACGCTGGCTGGCAGTGGAGGAGGATGATGGCCAGCTGTCCAGGGAGCTGTTGCCAGTGGATGAGTCCTATGTGCTGCCACAGAGCGAGGAGGGTGGGGGAGGCGGTAACAACAACCCCCTCGACAACCTAGCCCTGGAGCAGAAAGGTTTCCTAAACTAGAGTTGATTTCTTTTCCCCAGCACCCCTCCCCTCTGCCTCTTCAACCCTAAGTATCCATCTTCCTTCCCTCCCCTGTGGGCTCTGGGCACTTCCTCTTTTGACAATCTATTGTATTGCCTTCTCATTCCTCCATGACAAGACTGGGGAGGTAAAGGGGGCATAGTCTCACATAGCTATTGTAAGGCTAGGTATAAAGCACACAACTTAGGACTAAGTTATTGCAGGAATGGAATGGAATGGATTGGAATCAAATTGAATGAAACAGAATGGAGTGGATTGGACTGAAATGGGATATTGGAATGGAATAGATTGGAATGAAATGGAATGGAGTAGAGTGGAATGGAATAGAGTTGAGTGGAATGGAGTGGAGTGGAGTGGATGGAGTGGAATGGAATGGAATGTGATGAAATGGAATGTGATGGGTTGGAATGGAATGGAATGCATTGAAATGGAATGGAGTGGAGTGGAGTAGAATGGAGTGGAGTGGATTGGAATGGAATGGGATGGGTTGAAATTGAATGTATTGTAATGGAATGGAATGCATTGAAATGGAATGGAGTAGAATGGAGTGGAGTGGAATGGAATAGAATGTATTGGAATGGAATGGAATGCATTGGAATGGAGTGGAGTGGAGTAGAGTGGAATGGAGTGAAGTTGAATGGAATGAGATAGGTTAGAATGGAATGTATTGGAATGGAATGGAATGCACTGAAATGGAATGGAGTGGAATGGAGTAGAGTGGAGTGGCTTGGAATGGAATGGAATGTATTGGAATGGAATGGAGTGCATTGGAATGGAAATGGAGTGGAGTGGAATGGAATGGGATGAGTTAGGATGGAATGTATTGGAATGGAATGGAATACATTGACATGGAATGGAGTGGAGTGGAGTAGAATGGAGTGGAATAGAATGGAGTGGAATGGAATGAGTGTAGCCACTTCTGATTCAGTCTTGTGTCCTCCCCTATAGGCACTCAGTGCATTTTTCTCAAGGGAAGGAATGAACAGTAACCTCCAAGAGTTCTATGGTTTTCCTCTAAAATATGCATGCCTAAAACTCCTCCCAGCCAAGGGGAGTCAGAATGACCTCCTGGCTGCTGAGCCTCTGACCTTCAAAGTCACCACAGGACTCCCCTAACCACCCTATCAACTCTAATATTAGAGGGCTTCCTGTATAAGCCGGAGGTGAAAGACTCATATCTCTACCCTCTGTAAGTTTCCAGACTAATAGTGATTGCAGAACAACACATGCTGAAAGTAAAGTAATTCCTAGAAATGGCTGAGAGGAACACAGAAACATACTTATTACTAATCACAGGGCTCACAGATTCAGGATTGAAGGGACAAGAGAAAAATTGGAGTGATAGGGCCAGAGAGAGTGAATCAAGGAAGCCCTCCTAGAGGAGATAGCTGTCCTCTTTCCACCTTTCATGAGAGGAACAATCTATAACTCATTGCTCTATACTTTTCTCTTGGCAGATAAATCTACCACATTCTCAGTGACCATAAAGACTGGGGTTAAGAAGAATGCCGGCACAGATGCTAATGTCTTCATTACACTCTTTGGCACGCAAGATGACACTGGTAAGAAAGCAGTGCAGGGCCAAGTGTTCACCCACATTCCTCCCCAGGGAGACCAGAAGACTTAGTAGAAGTTTCCAAGGGAATCTCAATTATGCCTCTTCTCTTCTCTCAATAAGATGCAAGCAACTAGCCTAATCGAGAAAGGCAGTTCCTTTTTCCCTAAAAACGTTTCCTCTACTCTGAGCCAGCTTTCTTCTTTCTAATGGCGAAGGTAACCCTGACTCTACCCAATAACAATCTGGGACAAGGTGGCCTTGCACAATTTCCAGTGAAATTCAGCCATGGTACTCTCAGTACAAGACACTCCAGACATTGTAGAGTTGTTTAGGAGCCTTTGTCCAGGTATTCAGAAAAGGTGGCGTTTAATGTTGGGTCCAGCCATCTACTCACACCATTGTCCAGCCATTCTGTTGAGTTTAGAGAGGACTCAGTCCCTCAAGTAGTCATCATACATTTGCTGAAAATCCTGCAGGTCCAGAGCCTAGTGCCAAGCATTATTGAAGAATAAATGGACCTAATCCTTGACCATGGGGTGTTCATATCTAATACAACAATGTGCTGGCAGAGAGCATGGACTCTGGAGCTTGGCTGATTGGTTCAAACTTCCACACCACCATCTATTAGCTGTGTGACCTTGGGCAAGTTGCTTAACCCCTCTGTGCCTTAGTTTCCTCTATTTACAAAATGAGGATAAAATTAGTATTGCTTTATAGAATTGTAGGTCTAATGAAGTTAAACATATACATTTGGGACAAAGTGGTACTCAATAAACATTAATTACCATCATTATATAATAGGTTGGATAAAGCAGATAATATATAATGAAATAATGAGGTCATAACCTACAAATGTATGTGATTACCATCATTCCTGAACCATGATCAAAGGAATTGATGGGACTTGGCAAGTGCTTTTGTTCACGGAGGCCTTTCTATGTGTTAAACATATTCTTGAGCATCCAACAGTCAACTCATTAAATCCACACAACAACCCTCTGAGGAAGGCACTAAGACCTCTCCTTTCTGACATTTGGAAAACCAAGTGTCAAAGACATTATATAGTTTTCCCAAAGTGGTAAGTGGCAGAGCTAGGCGTTGGACCAAGTTGTGTCTTTCTGTATACTTAAACCAGTCTGCAATGTGTCTAGGAATAGCAGACTTTCTACCTGAGGTGGGCCCAGAGCTGGGACTTATTGGGGTACAGGGACTTAATGGCCATGCAGTGCATGCTGAGGCAGAAGAACATGGTGATGATCCTGAGATCACCTCAATTTCAGACTGACACTGCAGCCAGTCTCAAGACAGATTACATATGTGAAATAGCTAGAGAGGGGCCTTAGAAGTCATCCCTCCTCTGTCATCCAGAGAAGATGCTGCAGAGATTCCCACATGTTCCATCCCTGAAGGAAACCCTGTGTTTCCCCAGGGAACATAGGGAGCTTGGCTTTGTCACTGGCTCCCTCTTCATGTAGAGAATTGTCAGGGTATGGGCGTAGTGCAGCATTGACTTTGGGCTCCGCCACTGTCTCCTGGATGATTTTAAATAAGGTATCTTTTTCGACATAAACTGCAAATAAAAACGCACACATTAAAGCGTTATTGTAAAACTCAGTGAAAGAACACACACCAAAAAAATGCCCACTGTGCAAAGGCACCAGTGGATGATAATTGCACAGTCTAAGTTTGATGGAAGTTCAGAAATTTGGTCATTTTGAGGAGGGATTAAAAGTTTGGGTCTGACTAGGCTTGAAAGGCCTCAGGTCCAGCCAGTCATGCCTGGATCATCTGATTGGCAGGAATGACCCTCCTGAAGTCCTCCAAGACTAACAGCAATAAGTTTGAGAGGGACAGCATCGAAATCTTCACAGTGGAGACGCTGAATCTAGGAGATCTGTGGAAAGTCCGGCTGGGCCATGACAACACAGGTGTGGCTTCCTGCCTCTGTTTTCTGCTGAGTTTAAGGACCGTGGACAGGTCCCTGTGGGCATCTGGGAAAGACTCTGGAAATTCGAATGTCATCTGTCTTCTGTAATGACACAGCTTCCTCAATCCCTTTAGCCAAGTAGAGCCCAGAGAGTCCTCAGCTGCACATAGAGTTTCTGGTCTAATTAGTCTAGGGTGGTACCTGGACATTGGAGATTTTTAAAGCCATTCTCTATCTTCCAACATCAGTAATTTTAATACACAGCCAGATATGAAAATCTCCAATCTAACTCAGTAGTTCTTTGAGTGTGCAACAGAACCACCTGGGGTGGTTATTAACTCACAGATTTCTTGACTCCACCCCCAGAGCCTTTGATTCAATTGTAGCATTCCTGTCATTGGGTGAGATTATAAAGCTTTTGTAAACACAGGCTCTTTCTGGCATCCCTGAGTTCCATTTGAAGCCCCTTCTTCGAGGAAGGGCAGCATCCTTGCTTCCTCTCAGTGCCCTCCCACCTCAGCCCCCCACTACCCTCCTGTCATCTCCTACTGATGCTCTTTGGGCCTTATTAATTTCCCTGACAGCAGTCTGGAATGTGATCCAGCTTCAACTCTGGGTGCACATTTTAATAGGAGTCATTTTAGCAATGCTGCAAGCAAAAGGGATATCATGTTAATGGTATCAGCCAGCCACCAAGTAAGGAAGGATGTCAGGAGTCCCTGAAGTTAGCTGCAAGAAACCATCTCTGCACAGGTCCTTGATAAGTTCTGTGTTTCCTCTCTCTCTAGGCAAGGCCCCAGGCTGGTTTGTAGACTGGGTAGAGGTGGATGCTCCATCTCTTGGGAAGTGCATGACGTTTCCCTGTGGCCGCTGGCTGGCCAAAAATGAAGACGACGGATCCATCGTCAGAGACCTTTTCCATGCAGAGCTCCAGACAAGGCTGTACACGCCATGTAGGAACCATGCACAGCAAGGCTGGTCCTCCTCTGAGGCCCCATCACCAACCACCCCAACTCAGCCCCAGCTCCTCCTTCAACATTGACTGTGGGCCAGGCCCACCTTGAAGATTTTGGTCTCTCATCCCTGTCCTGAATTTCCTGAGCTCTCTGGGGGCTGTGGGCAGGGTACTGGACCCAGGGAATGAAAATATGGGATTTATTCCAAAGTCCACCCCAAGCTAGCTGGTGACAACATGTAGAGAGCCTAGCCTATCTAGGGTTCAGATTCCTCATCTGCAGCATAGAGATAATAATGCAGGATGATAGCAATATCCAAAAAGAAGAAAGATAAAAGTCGAACTGAGGAATCATTATCAACCCTGTCACCAGTCCTTATTCCAGTCGTGAACATACAAAAGAAATCCCCAGTGTAAGATTTTTTCAGGTGGTGTAGGGCACTGCAGCCCCACATTGGCTTGAAAGGGCCCTCACTTAAGGGTTGAGGGGAAACACAACCTGGACCCTGCCAGCCCCAGAATTCGAAAAGAAGGTAAATGTAATTCCCTTTTCTAGCTAAGGGAAAGAAGAGAAGGGAGTAATTTGGTGAAGTTTTGATACTTCCTTTCTACTCTCATTATCAGAAAGAATGCATTAAATGTTTATAGACGTGTAAGTATATAGTACTAGGTACTGAGAATCAAACTGAAATTAACTAAACTCTTAAAGTCTGTCTGAATTTGGTAAAATCTGAATAAAATCCAGAACATATAATTTTTTTCTAACTAAATAATAAACTGTACCACAAGGTTTTCCCCTAATAACTCATACTTAAATAGCATGAATTAGTGACGAACAACTTTTTTGCCTAAAGCAATAAACTGAAATGAACAGATCATCAAAGTATTTTCTGATCCAAAGCCTATGCCCAAAGCCAACCCCGGATCCAGCCTCTGTTCCCGGGAGTCACCTACAGGCAAGGACAGACTCTGACCTGACAGATGTGCATGGGACTGGCAGCAGCATTGGATGGGAATCTTGAGGACAAATATATCCATTTCTCCCTGCACGCCCTAGGATGTGCCATTCCTAAAAAAAAAAAGAGAGAGAGAGAGAGAGAGAAAGAGAGAAAAGATAAACAGTTTGTATGACTTGACTTTGATAATGTTTATTTCCAGCCTAATATTAAAACTAACCTGAAGGGTGGGCTGTTCCTGCCCAGAAACTTCTGGGGCTTATCCTACTGCTGGCTGGTCTCAGGAGAGCTGAGATTCTGTTGCCAACTTTTCTGTTCAAGGCTTTCCAAGCCTTGGGTCAGGGAAAAACCCCAGGGGGCTCAGAGGAAGGGACTGCATGCTGCAGATATGATACCTCTGTTATTGCTTGAGGACCTGGCAAGGTTGGGGCTGTTTCCCTTCAACCTATAAGTGAGGACCTTTTCAAGCCATTGTGGGAATAGTAGTCACCTCCATGGGCCATGGCCTGTAGCTTGTGGCTAAGCAGCTGGGTACTTATCTCCAGTTCACAGCAACAAGGCCCCTAGAGGCTGACCATACAGACTTTAAGACCAGACAAGCCTGGATTTGAGTTCAAGTTCTACCATGTGACTTTGGGCAAGTTACTTCACCTCTCTGAGCCTTGGTTTTCTCATCTGTAAAATGGAGTGCAGTAATACCTACTCCCTTGGGTCATTGTGAGAATTAAAGAAGATAAGGACCATAGCATGCTTGGTACAGTCTAACAAGTAGGAAGTACTTAATAAGTGATAACTATTACTACTGCAAGTATCACTACTGCAGCCTTGTGGCAAAGTAGCCATGATGATAAATGAAAGCAACGTCCTCATCTGGAAAAGGTTAGAGCTGCAAGAGAGAAAGAAGCTTCTATCATTACTCCTTTCAAGGGCCAAGATCACAGGATAGAATACACATCCACTTGCACTGTTTCTCTGGGTTTTCAATCTTCTTCTTTTTTTTTTTTTAGTTACTGTGACCCAGAGTAAGTAAGTATACACATTTATATGCATATGCAAAAAATAAAAATATCACAAAAATTGTACCCTCATTATGTGTGATGAACAATGATATTTTTCTGTTAGAGTTATATATATATATATATATACACATAATGATTTAGGTTCTGGGATACATGTGCAGAACATGCAGGATTGTTGCATAGGTACATACATGGCAATGTGGTTTGCTGCCTCCATCCCCCTGTCACCTATATCTGGCATTTCTCCCCATGTTATCCCTCTCCAACTTCCCTATCCCCTGATGTCCCTCCCCTGTTCCCCCTCAACAGACCCCAGTGTGTGATGCTCCCCTCCCTGTGTCCATGTGTGTTCATTGTTCAACACCCACCTGTCCATGAGAACATGCAGTGTTTGATTTTCTGTTCTTGTGTCAGTTTTCTGAGAATGATGGTTTCCAGAGTCATCCATGTCCCCACAAAGGACACGAACTCATCATTTTTTTATGTCTGCATAGTATTCCATGATGTATATGTGCCATATTTTCCCTGTCCAGTCTATCATCAACGGGCATGTGGGTTGGTTCCAGGTCTTTGCTATTGTAAACAGTGATGCAATGAACATACATGTGCATGTGTCTTTATAATAGAATGATTTATAATTCTTTGGATATATACCCAGTAATGGGATTGCTGGGTCAAATGGAATTTCTATTTCTAAGTTGTTAAGGAATTGCCACACTGTCTTCCACAGTGGTTGAACTAATATACACCCCTGCCAACAGTGTAAAAGTGTTCCTGTTTCTCCACACCCTCTCCAGCATCTGTTGTCTCCAGATTTTTTAATGATCGCCGTTCTAACTGGTGTGAGATGGTATCTCAATGTGGTTTTGATTTGCATTTCTCTAATGACCGGTGATGATGAGCATTTTTTCATATGTTTGTTGGCCTCATATATGTCTTCTTTTGAAAAGTGTCTGTTTATGTTCTTTGCCCACTTTTGAATGGGTTTGTTTTTTCTTTTCTTGTAAATCTGTTTTAGTTCTTTATAGATTCTGGATATTAACCCTTTGTCAGATGGGTAGATTGCAAAATTTTTTCCCATTCTGTTGGTTGCCAGTTCACTCTAATGATTGTTTCTTTTGCTGTACAGAAATTCTGGAGTTTAATTATGTCCCATTTGTCTATTTTGGCTTTTGTTGCCAATACGTGTGGTGTTTTAGTCAGGAAGTCCTTGCCTATGCCTATGTCCTGAATGGTATCGCCTAGGTTTTCTTCTAGGGTTTTTATGGTGTTATGTCTTATGCTTAAGTCTTTAATCCATCTGGAGTTAATTTTAGTGTAAGCTGTAAGGAAGGGCTCCAGTTTCTGCTTTCTGCACGTGGCTAGCCAGTTTTCCCAACACCATTTATTAAACAGGGAATCCTTTCCCCATTTCTTGTTTTTGTAAGGTTTGTCAAAGATCAGATGGTTGTAGATGTGTGGCATTGCCTCCAATGCCTCTGTTCCATTCCGTTGGTCTATATCTCTGTTTTGGTATGAGTACCATGCTGTTTTGATTACTGTAACCTTGTAGTATAGTTTGAAGTCAGGTAGTGTGATGCCTCCAGCTTTGCTCTTTTTGCTTAGGATTGTCTTGGCTATGTGGGCTCTCTTTTGGTTCCATATGAAGTTTAAGGTGGTTTTTTCCAGTTCTGTGAAGAGGGTCATAGGTAGCTTGATGGGGATAGTATTGAATCTATAAATTACTTTGGGCAGTATGGCCATTTTCACCATGTTGATTCTTCCTAACCATGTGCATGGAATGTTTTTCCATCTGTTTGTGTCCTCTCTTATTGCCTTGAGTAGTGGTTTGTAGTTCTCCTTGAAGAGGTCCTTTACATCCTTCATTAGTTGTATTTCTAGGTATCTTATTCTCTTTGTAGCAATTGTGAATGGCAGTTCATTCTTGATTTGGCTCTAAGTCTGTTATTGGTGTATAGGAATGCTTGTGGCTTCTGCACATTGATTTTGTATCCTGAGACTTTGCTGAAGTTGCTTATCAGTTTCAGGAGATTTTGGTCTGAGATGATGGGGTCTTCTAAATATACAATCATGTCATCTGCAAATAGAGACAATTTGACTTCTTCCTTTTCTAATTGAATACCCTTCATTTCTTTTCCTTGCCTGATTGCTCTGGCTAGAACTTCCAATACTATATCGAATAGGAGTGGTAAGAGAGGGCATCCTTGTCTAGCACCAGATTTCAAAGTGATGCTTCCAGTTTTTGCTCATTCAATATATTGGCTGTGGGTTAGTCATAAATAACTTTTATTATTTTGAGATACATTCCATCGATACCTAGTTTATTGAGAGTTTTTAGCATAAAGGACAGTTAAATTTTGCCGAAGGCCTTCTCCATATCTGTTGAGATAATCACGTGGTATTTGTCTTTGGTTCTGTTTATGTGGTGGATTACGTTTATAGGCTTGCGTATATGTTGAACCAGCCTTGTATCCCTGGGATGAAGCCTTGTTGATTGTGATGGATAAGCTTTTTGATATGCTGTTGCAATCAGTTTGCCAGTATTTCATTGAAGATTTTTGCATCTATGTTCATCTTGGATATTGGCCTGAAGTTTTCTTTTTTTTGTTGAGTTTCTGTAGGGTTTTGGTATCAGGATGATGATATTCTCACAAAATGATTTGGGAAGGATTCTCTCTTTGTATTATTTGGAATAGTTTCAGAAGGAGTGGTACCAGCTCCTCTGTATATCTGGTAGAATTTTGCTGTAACCCATCTGAACCTGGACTTTTTTTGGTTGGTAGGCCAAACCTCAACTTCAGCCCTTATTATTGGTCTATTCAGGGTTTCAACTTCTTCCTGATTTGGGCTTAGGAGGGTGCAAGTGTCCAGGAATTTATGCATTTCTTCCAGGTTTACTGGTTTATGTGCATAGAGTTGTTTGTAGTAATCTCTGATGGTAGTTTGTATTTCTGTGGAATCGGTGATGATATACCCTTTATCGTTTTTTATTGCATCTATTTGATTATTCTCTCTTTTCTTTTTTATTAATCTGGCTAGAGGTCTGTCTATTTTGTTGATCTTTTCAAAAAACCAGCTCCTGGATTTATTGATTTTTTGAAGGGTTTTTTGTGTCTCTATCTCCTTCAGTTCTGCTCTTAGTTATTTCTTGTCGTCTGCTAGCGTTTGAGGTTTTTTTGATCTTGCTCCTCTAGTCTTTCAATTTTGATGATAGGGTGTTGATTTTAGATCTTCCATTGCTTCTCATGTGGGCGTTTATTGCTATAAATTTCCCTCTAGACACTGCTTTGAATGTATCCCAGAGATTCTGGTACATTGTATCTTCATTTTCGTTGGTTTCAAAGAACATCTTTATTTCTGCCTTCATTTCATTGTTTATCCAGTCAACATTCAAGAGCCAGTTGTTCAGTTTCCATGAAGTTGGGAAGATGGGGCTTTATTTATAAGTTCCTGATGGCTGCTGCCTGTTTTTAGAGCTGCCCTGCCCAGCAAGGAGGTAGCCTAGTCACAGTTTGCCAGCAGAGGAGTTGCTGAGCTACAGTGGGCTCTGCCCAGCTGCTGTGTGAACTTCCTTGCAGTTTTGTTTATAGAGGTATAGTTAGAACTGCCTCAGTAATGGTGGATTGCCTCGGTAATGGAGGACTGCCTCGGTAATGGTGGACTGCCTTGGTAATGGTGGATGCCCTTCCCCCCACAAAGCTGGACCATCCCGGGTCCAGCTGCACTTGCTGCAAAACTCTCAATCCAGAGCATTTCAGATTGCTGGTCTTTGTGGGGTGGGACTTGCTGAGCCAGATCACCTAGCTCCCTGTTTCAGCCCCCCTTTTTTCAGTTGAATGGGTGGCTCTGTCTCCCAGGCATTCCAGATGCCAGTTGAAATGGCTACCCAAATTTGTGTGAGTTTTTGTGCGGAGACCCGTGGTGCTGACTGAAACAGCCATCCTGGAAACTCATGTAGCTTTTCAGCCCAGGAATCTACTGGTCTGTGGGCAGTAATAACTTGTTTGGAAATGCAGTGATTACTCACCCTCTACATTGTTCTCACTGGGAACTGCACTCCAGAACTGTTCCTATTCAGCCATCTTGGATCGTCTCTCCTCTATTAGAGTTTTTTTAGTTCCACATATTTTAAAAAATACTGTTGACAACCCACTAAACTCATTTCACAGTCTGCTAATGAAATAACCTGCTAATGAACTAACCTATAGTTATTATAGCAATATATTGTTTTAGACTACTGGTCTCAAACTTTAGTATAAAGTATGAGTTAAATATTTAGATCCCTAGACCCATCCTACAAAGAAGCTAAGGCAGGTTTTGCAAATATGTATTTTTTTTAAAAATGACATTTTGCTCTGTTGCTCAGGCAGGAGTGCAGTGCCACAATCTCGGCTCACAGCAACCTCCACCTCCCAAGTTCAAGCAACTCTCCTGCCTCAGCCTCCTGAGTAGCTGAGACTACAGGTGTCCACCACTAGGCCCCACTAACTTTTGTATTTTTAGTAGAGACAGAGTTTCATCATGTTGGCCAGGCTTGTCTCAAACTCCTGACCTCAAGTGATACGCCCACCTCAGCCTCCTCCCAAAGTGCTGGGATTATAGACATGAGCCACCATGATGGGCCTGAAAATCTGTATTTTTAACAAGCATCCCCAAAAGTTTCTGAAGCAAAGTGTCTTCCACCCATGTATAGAGACATACTCGTCTCTATTCACACTGGTGGCTGCCCACCAGGAAGCTACTTGTTAACAGCACTGATGTGTCAACTCTCTTTCAAGGACAGATAGTCCCTGGAGAGACCAAGTAAACCCTGGTGCAGCCTTCACCTCCTGCTATCTCCTCCCCTATAAAAGACCTCTGTAATGTGAGGCAACCTGAATGAGGGGCTGGGTGTGACATGGATGTGTTGGGGAGGGCAGGCCAGCTAGGAGCAAGTGAGGAGCTGGGAGCAAGGGGATAGACAGAGGAGTGAAATAATGCTTACTACCATAGACTGATCAATCCAATTGGCAAGTTGCCCCTGAAATCTAGTGCTCTTGTTTATGGAGTATCCTCAGCCAAGCACCATCTCAAGGATACTTTACAGACAATAGATGCTGAGGCTTGGAAGTAACTTGCCCAGATTACACCAATGGTCAAGACAGAGCTGGGATTATGTGCTTTCAACCAGTCTGCTACATGAGCTCTGGGATGTGAGAGGCTCATACACCCTGTCTGAGGGGATGAGGGCTTTCTGTGGGTGCTGGGCAGGACAGGTCCCCACGTGCAGTTGCTAGGCAACCTTGTAGCGGTCTAGGTCCCTGGGCAGCAGCTGCCCCATGGAAGGGTCTGGGCTGGTGGTGCTGGTGAAGAACTGGCCCTCACCATGTTTGTTTTCTGTTCTCTCATCCCCTCTGGTTTTGTTCTCTGACCGCCACCCTCAGTTGTTCCTTACGAGATCACCCTCTATACCAGCGATGTCTTTGCTGCTGGGACAGATGCCAATATCTTCATCATCATCTATGGCTGCGATGCTGTGTGCACCCAGCAGAAGTATCTGTGCACCAACAAGAGGGAGCAGAAGCAGTTCTTTGAGAGGAAGTCTGCCTCCCGCTTCATTGTGGAGGTACTTGGGCTCCGTAGGTTGTCCAGAGATGGGGAAGGTCAGAGAGTAGGAGAAGAGAATCCCTGCATTCAGGGCGGAACACATGCCCTTCATCCTGATGCACTGCTATTAGAGAGGAAGCTGGGCAGCTCATCCTATGTTCCTGGTCCTCAGTACATCCAAGCAACCAGGGAAATGGTGAAGCTCACCCTGGACCTCCTGGACTGGTGTCAGCATCAAAGGCAATGAGGATAGACAGGACTTGTGAACATTAGAGGCATAAAGCCAACATACCTATCTAGAGCTTCCAACAACAGACACTTACCCACAGGTGGAACACGGCTCCCAGACTTACTGGTTCTCGGGTTCTGCTGGTACTGCTGGCCAGGGAGAGGTGGAAATCCCACCACCAGTGGTCACATGGGGATAGCGTCTGCTCAGCTTTCAAGATATGGTCAAACAGTTTAATAGAGAAGAACATCTTGTATGTTCCGTGGCTTCCCATCAGGTCTTGGCAATGGGGGTGCTGTTATTCAGTGTTGACTGTGGATATAGGTCATAGTGCCTTGGAATCCATATACTTCAATTCAATACATCCTCACTGTGCCTGCCCAGCGTGCTCAGCTGTGTGCTAGGTTGGGTGGGAGACACAAGGGAAGGGGAGAGCTCAGATCCTGCCTGCGAGGGGCTTACAGTCAAGTTGGGGCCCCACTCCCCACAAAGGTAATGAGAGAGTCTGGTGATGGTCATTATCACTGACCCTATGGGTCAGAGGGTACTGTCATAGGCTTTATCTATCTTAACTCACTTAATTATAATAAAAACTCTGTTCTGTAATTGTTCCTATGTAAATATGGGGAAACTGGGGCACAGAGGCTAAGTCACTTCCCTAAAATCACACAGCTAGGATGTAGTGGGAGCAGGATTGAAATCCAGAAGGACCAGCTCTGGAATAGGCACTCTTAGCTACTGCAGTAGACAAGCAAATGGACTGAGCTTACTATCACTGTTTAGAGAAGGGAGAAGGCTCTTTGGGAGAGGTGGCTTTGAATTGGATCTGAAAGAGGGCATTAGCAGGGACAAGGAGGAAAGGCATTCCTAGCAAAGGGAACAGTGTGGCCAACAGCTCAGAGGTGGAAATAAGCATGTGGCTTGAGGTTTGGCTAGAAGCCATGGGAGGAGTGTGATGTGACTTGGATGGATGGCAGTAATGAAGCCAGACTTAGAGGGGAAGCACAGGAGACCCTGAAGGAGATAAGCCAGGAGCCTGGGCCCTCCAGGCAGCGGGACCTTTGGAGATGTGCCCCTTATTTTCTGATAGGAAACAAAGTCCAGGGCACCTTCCTTCTTCCTGACCCAGTCTCTATCCCAGGGGACGCCCTGCTCTCTTTCCACCTTCTCTGCAGCAGTCAGCACTAATGGGAAGGTCTGTCACCTTTGTAGAGTCTTTTAACAAGAAAATTGAAGGGTGATTCACTAATCCACACAAAGCTAATGTCTCATCCACCCAAGATGTCGTGGTGCATGAGTCATCCAGGCCTGATGCCGTCAGCGGCTGAGGCTGTGATCACACCTCAGCATGACTTCCGGGGAGTTTTTATCAATGAAGTCCCCACTAATAGACTGCTATAATTTGCCAGTAATTTTGTTCTTTTCAAATCTCTCTGGATTTGGGGGGAGTGTGAGAGCTGGGAAACAAATGAAAGGACTTTGTCTCCTGGCCTCTGTCTCCCTGACCACCTGTGTCCCTCTCTCTGCACTTCTCTTTTCTGATTGATCTTCAGGTAGGAGGCAAAATGCTGGATTGCAGAGTCCATAACCCTGGATCTGACTCTGGCTCAGCTGCTAACTTGTGAGGAAGCCACTTCCTCTCTCGGTGGCTACCTCCCAAGAAAAGGGGTTGACCAGAAAAAGAACAATAATAGCCGAGAGTTATTGAGAACATCCAAAGGCTAGCCCAGTTCTAAGGACCTGATGTGTATCAACTCATTTAATCCTCATGACATTTCCAAGACATAGGTAGTATGACCATTCCATTTTACAGATGAGGAAACAGAACACAGAAAGGTTAAGCAAACTTCGTCAAGGTGTCTTAAAACAGTGGGGCTGAGATCTAGACGCAAGTGGTTCAGTTCCAGAGACTTCTCTGCCTAATTCTTTCACCTTCCAGAATACTGGGCCCCCTTCTGATGCTGATGTCCTCTGAGTCTCTCTCTGAGGCCCACCCACCATGACTAGCTATTCCCTAAAGGCTGCCTTGCTCTCTGAGGGGCGAGACCTGAGATGCCCATCCTGTCACATGCAACTCGGTGCTTAGAGGATTAAGGTCACAGATGCCAGAGATTCTCCTCTGCACCCCATACCTGGAGGCTCCAGGTGAGAGAGAGAAGATGCTGTAGCTGCCCCACCCCCAGAACAGTTCAGGGGCTCACCTGGCACACATGTATCAGCTTTTTTGTTCAATGGGACTTTCACACACACCATCATGGTTAAGGCTCACCAACGCATCAAGAGAAGGCCGGGCTGATTTTATCATACCCATTTTGGAGCACTCTTGTCCTTGCAACCAAAGCTTATCAAGTACCTAGGTCATGGACACTGTTCTAGGTTTTCGAGATACAAGGCAGAGCAAAATGGTGCCTGCCTTATGGTTCTCGGTGGTGAAAGGGATGGTAGGTGCCACACAAATAAATGCAAACTTACAACTATGAGAAATGCTCCAAGGAGGAACTCTACTATACCACAAGAGCCTGTCATGAGGCGAGTTCACTTTCCTGGGGAGGCTAAGGGGATTTCCTGAGGAAGTTATCGTTGAGTTGAGACCTGGATTATGAGGTCGAGCAGGCATAGGGTTAAGTAAAGAAGAGGAAGGCAGAGAGGCAAGCAAAGTGTGTACAAAGGCCCGACGGCAAGGAATGTGGCGTTTGAAGGACTGGCATTTCTATGTGGGAGCACAGAAAAGGAGTGGCTGGAAGGGGAGAAACTCTTAGGGGCCTGGATCCTTGAGTAAGTCAACTTGGCAAGACAGGAGCATGGCACAGCCAGGACTCATCTTTGGCTACCCAGTTCAGTTCTCACACAGGGGATGAGTTACTACAAGAGCAAGCAGTGGAAGATGGGGAGCCGGGCTCCACACTGAAGAGGGGTCGCCCTCCCAGAGAAGGTGGATTGAAGCAAGTTCTGGAGTCAAGGCTGACTTTAGGTGGGGAGAGGGGACCTGAGACATGGGCATGGCCTGTGTGTCAAGGACAGTGGGAGATGGCCTGGCTGGACAGTGGGAACGTATCAGGAGGAAGTGCAAAGGGACTCAGGGTGGATGCCCTGGGGAGGCGATATGCTGCCGAGGCTGTACTTTCCTGAATCTTTCAGCTAACATCTGGTGCCTTATCTCTTTTGCAAAGTTAGAAGATGTGGGAGAAATCATTGAAAAAATTCGGATTGGCCATAATAACACAGGCATGAATCCTGGGTGGCACTGCTCTCACGTGGACATCCGCAGGCTCCTCCCGGATAAAGACGTGAGTTTTTGACTGGTCTGTCCTGCTGTTTCTTTTGCCCCTTTCCGGAGCAGATTCCAGGCAAATTTCCTGTAAGGACCTGCTGGCTAGGTCAGCCTTATTGAGATAAAGATATCATAATGAAAATTCACCCAGTTTACTCAGAGTGCAGAAACTAGCTCTGGTCTCAAGCAGAATTTTCTAGAACCTGGTTTAGTGGTCAAGGAGGATATTCTGGGCATGTCTCTGCTCCCTACCTCCAAAGCCATATTACTAGTAAGTGACCAGAGTGCCCTTCCTATAACTCAAGGTCAACTCACAGAAGAAAATCCACCTACTTTTATGGCTTATTCTGAAGCCATAAAAGTATAAACCTAGGAGATAGTTTTCAGCCACAGTTATGGATATGAAGAGGGAACAATTATTTTTTTTAATAGAGTCTCACTCTGTTACCCAGGCTGGAGTGCAATGGCACTATCTTGGCTTACTGCAACCTCTGCCTCCTGGGTTCAAGCAATTCTCCCACCTCAGCCTCCCAAGTAGCTGGGACTATAGGCGTGCAACACCACACCCAGCTAATTTTTGTATTTTTTTAGTAGAGATGGGGTTTCGCCATGTTAGCCAGGCTGGTCTTGAAATCCTGACCTCAGATGATACACCCATCTCGGCCTCCCAAAGTGCTGAGATTACAGGCATAAGCCACGGCACCTGGCCAGAGGGAGCGATTTTTAAATACAGAGACCCCCTCCTCTTACCTACTGAATCTGAGTCTCCAGATAGAGTTAAGTGACCCTGGGAACCCCAGCCTTTCAGAGCCAAACTCCGGTGTGGTTATGCAAGTCTTTAAGACAGGATCTACTGAAATTGGGGCAAGGGGCTCCCCTGTGGCTTTTATGTTATTTCTGGGGCCCTGTGATCCTTGTCCTTTGTCTCCATGAATATTGAGATGCTAATGAATCTCAAAATGCTGATGAATCTCTGAATTTGGCAGCTTTCACATTAAGGACTAATTTTCCTTTCTCTCCCTCACCCCAGGGTGCAGAGACCTTGACTTTCCCATGCGATCGGTGGCTTGCCACCTCTGAGGATGACAAAAAGACCATTCGAGAACTGGTTCCATATGATATCTTCACTGAGAAATACATGAAAGATGGGTCCTTACGGCAAGTCTACAAGGAAGTAGAAGAGCCTCTGGACAGTAAGTGTGGTGTGGCCACCCTAATCACCATGGGCAGGCTCTGGGACCCTGGCCTTCCCTATGTAGCACCTGCCCTGTGCCAGACTGAGCCTCTTCACCCAGGAGGAGGGTCTTTTGTTACCTCGACTCTGTAGAGAGGGCCATTGAGGCTCACAGAGGTTGCATAACCTGCCTTAGTGCAGTTATGAGCTAGTCTTCAGAGGCTCAGCTGTGTCACTCCAAGAATTGTGCTCAAATTCTTTCCCAGTTTGACATTGGAATAATACATCCAGATAAGGGGAATCCTGTGCCTGGCTTATCCTGGTCCCTGTTTTCTCCCTGCTTTTCATTTATTTGCTACCCCTATGGCTTGGGCTTCTCTGCTTTTGCTGTCCCAACTTGGTATGAATCAAGAAGCCTTCTGGATTTATATGTAACTGAAACCATTGTGTACTTGTTCTCAGTAGTTGGGTGCGGCTCTAGAATGTTCAAGGTCATGGGTTTCTTTTCTGGAAGGACTGGTTAATTTGTCCATTCTTCATCAGTGTGGTTTTCTCTGAAGGATTTGCTTTAAACTGGCCACCCACTTCTTGTGCTTCCTCCTCCTTTGCTCTTGGTGACACCACCATATTCTAGTTCTCTTCCTACCTCTCTGAAGTGTTTAGAGTACTGGTTTCCTTTCTCATCCTAGGTAGTATTCCTCAAGGCATAGTCCTCAGCCTTCTCCTCTCTTTCCACATTGTATATGTACACACACACACACACACACACACACGCACGCACGCACGCACACACACACACCCCACATACATACATTCTTCCTAAAACAAATGGATAGAGTCATACCTCTGTTCTGACCAGCAATGGCATCACCCATGTCAATCCCCATGTTACTCACCAGCCATTTGGCTCTGAATAATCTTGAGCTATTTCAAAAGTCAAATTTATTTGCCAAAAACAGACTTTCTACTCCCGATGATCGACAAAGAATACAGTGGATCTCTCTAGCAGGGCAGCCTACACAGATCAGAGAAGTTCCAAGAGCTTGAAAATCCACCTTAAATTTGTTACATTGTCTTCTTGGAAAAACTGGAGTAAAATTCAAAATTCCAGGCCCCTCATGGAGCCAGGAAGACAGGCCTTTCTGCCCACCAAGCAGATAAGACATCCAAAAGACAAACACCGTCTTCCTTTTTTGTCACCGGAAGTAAAACAGCTATAGCTCTGCCTTTCCTTTAACCTGAGTTGCCACCCAGAAATAAAAACCAGTGTTGCCTCAGTAGTGCGACTCCGCTACTGCTATCCCTTTCTCCACATAGTTTTTGCGATTAAATCTGGGGATAATTTCCTTCACTACCTGGTCCCAGAGGATGCCCTGGAAAGCTGTCCCAGGAGAGCACTTGGGCTGTTCTGTGTGGATAACACACCACAAAACGCACTCTGAGCTCGGTGATGTTTCTAGGGAAACATCTCTCCACGGATGCGCCGGGTGGCCTGGGTGGGTTGGGGAGGGAGGAGGATCCAGAAATAGCTGGCTCTAACTGCACTACCGCATTGCTCAGCACCCAGAAGCTGAATCAGTGTTCCTAATTCCCAGGGGACTGGAGAAAGCAGCAGAGGAAGGGGGAGTGAGGAGGCCATTTCATCCCAGCCCCCGGGGACACAGCACCCTGCTCTGGGACATAGGCTCCTAGAAAAGGTGTCTTGACAGGCCCATGCCACCTGTGACTATCTCACATGTGGACCAAGCCTGAATGCACAGCTAGAAAATGGATGGGGAGAAAAATGAGGGAGAGGACCATCGACTGTTGTGTCTAAGCTGTGACAAGTTTCCTAATGTCACCTCAGGTCAGTATTAGCAAGACAAGCTTGGGTAACATTTGAACAATAAAGTGAGGATTTTCTTTATTGATGTAGTGTGTGAAATGCTGACAGGTTTCTGCACTGAGCTGAGTAGGGCAGGGTGAGGTGGGAGCAAGTGTGGCTGGTCCCCAGTTTCTGCCCATGGCAGTGTCTCTGACAAGCCTCTGCAGGTCAGCTCTCACAATGCACCTAGGAGTTTTGGAGGACAGGGTCTTGGGCCACTGAGATAAGGAAGGTGGTTGGGGAGAAGATTTGGAAAAGGGGCAGGAGGTGGCAGGAGAGGGTAGAGTGTAGGTTTGAACATATGAGTTTTGATGTTGGGGTCTGGTCAAGGTGGAGACCCCCTCTAGGTAATACATGTGCAGATCCAAAGCAAAGGAAGAACCTGGGTTGGAGGCACAGACTCAGAGAACTCAAGGAAGTGCAAGATGAGAGCTGAGGAATGCGGGTGGAACCTGGGAGGCCTTGGCATCCAAGGCACGAGTGGAAGATTAGGAAATCATAAAGCTACCCAAGAAGGAGTGTCCAGCCACACAGAAGGACAGCAGGAGGGAACAATGCTACAGAACCCAGTGGAAAATAAGGAAATCATGGGAGCCTCGCTGTAGGCATGAGTGTGTTCCTCAGCCATGGGACAAGCAACTCACATCACTTTACTTTTCTAAATTTAATTAAATGTGGTTCTGAGCCCACCTGCAAGTGTTGATAAGAAAGCCCATTTCCTTCACTGCAGGGAGGGGAATCCTCTTTTTGAGGGTCTTCTAGGAATCCTGAGGCTCACAGGAGAGGCCTGGCCCTTAGTCCAGGGTGAGTGCCACCCACAGCTGTGCTCACTGTCACACAGTGTCACTACTGGCTCTCCACCAACACACAAGTATCATGTCTCTGGGTATCCAGAAACACTCCTGCATGAATCTGGCTTTGTCAAAAGACCCTCTCTTCCACCCTTGACATCCCCTTCAAGCTTCAAGTCCCCAGAGAAGCCCAGCAGTCATCTCCCCATAGGATCCCTATGTGCAGATGAGGGATCCCTGCTGCCTGTGAGATACTCCCAAATCCTCACTCCCTCCCAGGACAAAGGAAGTTAACCTTCCTCCCACTTTGGACACCTCTGCCTTTCAGCTTCCATTTCTCTCTTTGGGAATAATCTAGCCAAGTCTCCTCTTCCTTGGTCTGAAACTCACAATCTCCAAAGACGGAGGGTACAGAGAGGGGCCAACCAATTTTTAGCCTTCATAAAAACACAAGACGACTCTCCCTGCTTGGGAGAAGTTTGAGAAAGGAGATCTTTTGTTTTTCCTAAATAAAAACAGCAAAACAAAAATAAGATACCATTCATTTTTATTTTTCTCAATTTTTGATTGTCACACCGATATTTAGCCCTCCCTATGGGCTGTGGGAGACCAAGGAGAGGG
Source organism: Plecturocebus donacophilus (assembly GCA_004027715.1). Lineage (NCBI taxonomy): Eukaryota > Metazoa > Chordata > Mammalia > Primates > Pitheciidae > Plecturocebus > Plecturocebus donacophilus. Next base: position 67,659 of record PVKP010002323.1, read on the forward strand.
TGGTGGTCACAGTGGCTTTAGTGAGGAGTTGGCCTGGAGCGCTGGGGCGGGGGGTGGGTGGTGGCAGTGGGCTGGAGAATAAATGAACATAAGGAAATGAACAGAGGGGAAACTGTTCTATAAAAAATATTTTCTTGTGAACCAGTTAGAAGGATCTGATGTTGACACTGGTCACTTTCAAATGAGAAGGCGTATTATTGTTGTGTATCGTGACAGGTAGATTTGGCAACCACAGTGTGGACACATCTCAGGTAGTTTCTGAGTCTTTCTCCCTGTACACTGCAGGCAGCTATATGAGCAGATAGATGGTTTGAAGAGTGCTCAAAAAGGTCTCCCTTTTGGGGGTCTCAAAGAGCTCACCTGGGTCTAGCTGATGAGCACACTTCCTACCGGAGAACCACATGGATTTGAAGCTGAATATGCATAATTGAGTGAACAAAAGGAAGGCACTAACCCCTCGAGGCCTGGACCAAAAGCTTAGTACCTCCTACAAATCGAATTCCCCAAGACCTAAAGCACGGTCCCCTTTTCTGCCCTCTGTCTGTCTGTCTCACACCTGCCCAGTTGTGCTGTACTCCGTGCAGATCTTCACAGGGAACATTCCTGGGGCAGGGACGGACGCCAAGGTGTACATCACCATCTATGGAGACCTGGGGGACACCGGAGAGCGGTACCTTGGCAAGTCAGAGAACCGTACCAACAAGTTTGAGAGAGGAACGGTATGAGGGGCACACGGGGTTCCCCCTCCTTCCCTTCTCCTCCCCAGGCCCAGCCATCAAGGCACCAGCTCTTCTTGGTTCCCAGGGACATCCAAGAACTTTGTGGAGCATCATACACCCTCATTTGGGCCTCTGGCTTTGCCCTTCCCCTGCAAGTGTGCCTTGTTCCCCATTCCTTGCTGATGCACCCACCCTGGGTCCTGCACAGGGGATGGGGTGGAGCAAAAGGCTGGCCTTGGGCAAGCGGGAGCCCTGCTGCAGCTCCAGGTTGTTGGCTGCATGGGGCTGGGCCGTCTTCAGAAAATCCAGTTCACTATGCATGGTTCATGAACTTGGAGGCAAACACTGCAGAATGGCAGGGGCTTTGCTCACAGAGACTTGAACCATGGGGTGGAGAGGGGATCTGGAGACCTGGTTCTGCTATCAACTCCTTATCTGCTTCAACTTCTCTTGCCTCAGTTTCCTCATCTGTAAATTAAAGGATCAGATATGAATTGGCTAAGTTGTGTTGTGTAGAGCCTCAGGTGGCTCCAAGGCTCTTGGGAGCCTCGGGGATGGTGGAGACAGATGCAGATTGACACCCAACTCCCTCCCAGGTGGATCCACTTTGACCTGGCCTGTTGATTGCAGTGCCAAGCAAGCCCTCTGTTAAGCAAAGCGTTCTGTGGCTATAAAAAGGCTTGAAAACCACATGACTAGGTGATGTCTAAGCCCCTTCCAGCTCTGACAGTGATTTTACAGAAACACAGAGGCCTCTAAGGGTGGGCTTTGTGAACCTTCCCTTCCCACCAGCTTGGCTCCCCTCTCCCCGCCTCTGTTCTTCCCACTCCGTGCCCTTTCTGCCATGGCCCTCCACTTGCTCCTCAGCCTCCTTTCCTTCTCCTCTACATGCACCAAAATCTGCCAGAAATCCCCACAGGCCAGGCTATCTCTATAGGGAGATCAGGTTAAGGGATTGGCTCCTAACCTGATCTGTGCTCTTGCCTGTGGCTGTGCATGTCTGGGGATTTCATACATCAGCCAATGGGTATTTATCAGGGGTCTCCTTAAACCTGACCTCAACCAGGCATATCCCTTAGCATTGAACCACTCTACTAGTGCAGAGGATATTAGCCCTGGGACAAGAAACATGGATATCATCTAAGTGGGTCTGCAGCTGGCTGGTGACCCCATGATTCAGACAATGTGGAAGGAGCCCCAGCCTGGCTGCCAGGTCTCCTCAGACCCCAGCACTCCCATTCATTGCTTCATCATCCAGATAGAAACCATTTACCTTTAACTTCAGTTTACTGCATCTGATGCAGCAATAGTAACATGATTGCTAATTAGACCTCTGGGCTGAAAAACAGGACAAGATGTAAGAGCATGTTGTACCAGGAAGAAATCATCTAAAACACACATTCATGCACCACAAGAGATATAATTGTTCACTGCCCTTATAAAGTAGCTAGGAGGAGTTCTATCCTCCTCTTTCCATCTTGTAAAAATGGAATGCCAAACAGGTCATGTGATTTATGTGATTGTCCCTGACTCTACACTAGAGATATTATTTATCAGGTCCCCAGATGCTAGGGCCAGGTCACCTGAGCTCAGATCCTGGCTCTGACACTTACTAGCTGCATGATCTTAGACAAGTTACTTAACATCTTTGTGCCTCCTTTTTCTCTATCATAAAAAAGAGTTAATTTTGAGTTACTGTGAAAGTCAACTGAACTAAAAATGTGAAGTGTCTAGAACCATGTCTGACAGGCAGGTAGCTCTTTGTCTGTGCTGGATGTCGTCAAGCCTTGGGAGAGCTCACCTGTCCCCTACCCTAGTTGATGCCTGGTGTCGATGCTTGACAAATGCATTGAAAAAGCAGCAATGCACAGCATACAGCTGATAGGTCCATTTTTATGCACAGCTTTATTTATAGACTCTGGCAAAGAGTAGGTGTTCAATAAATATGGATTAAGTAAATAAATGAGTGGCAGTATAAATGAAGGTGATACAAGTGATTCTCCTCTGTGTTCAGATTCTGGTTTTTTTCTCTCAGCAATTGTTACGCCCCAAGAAAAAAATCTTTGCCCAGTTCTGCCCCATCACTTTCTTCTCTTTTCCTCCAGTTTTGACACCGCATCAGGGGAGCTGGAGCAACTTCTGGCTCAGTTACTAACCATATGGCCTTAAGTTCACTGCTGAACATCTAGAAGCTTCCATTTCTCTGATCGCTTGCTCCAGAATATGGGAGTCATCTTGGAAACCCCTCTCCCTGTTGGAAAACCCTCCCCACCCACATCCAATCAATTGTCAGGTTCCAGAGTCTTCCTTCTAAATAACCGCAGGTCAGCTGAGTCTGCCCAGTCTCCACTCAGCCTTGCCTCATTTCAGCTAGTTCACCGAGCCAGTCTGGTCTCTCTGCTCCAGGCCTGGCCATCCAACCCACTCTCCAGCTTCCTCAGTTAACCTGTCCAAAGCTGACCAGTCACTCTCTCACTTCAAGCCTGCAGAGGTTCCCCATGGATCTCAGATCTACCCTGAGTCCTTCACGGGATTTGCAAACCTTCATGGCCTGCCCCCACTGGCCTATTCAGAGTGCCCTCTGTAGACCACTGCGTGCAGTTTCCAGAATGCCCCGCCCTCTCTCCTGCCTCAGTGTCTTTCCAAATGTTTTCTCTGCTTACATGTACATGCACCTGTAGAAAATAGGTAAGCCATTAGGTGGTATTACTGTTTTATATAAAAAGCATCATACTACATAAATACTTCTTTAACTTGCCCTTGGCCTGCATGGCTGCCTTGGAAATATCTCTCTGCCAGGATATTAAAATATAGATGGAGTTGCCTCTTCTCTGTAACCACTGCAGCCACAACATTCTGCAGAAAAGGCTTTGCCAGTTATATAGCCACTCCCCAAGCACTGGACCCCAGATGGCTTCCAATTTTCCACTGTAAAAATTATCTGTAATAAATATTCTTGTGCAATGTGAAGGTCTTCCCCAGGACAGATGCAAACAAGTGGAATTGCTGTATCTCAGGGTGGGCCCATTCTTACTCTAGTGAACCCAGTGGATTGCCAGCACCCTAGGACTGCTCCCATCCACATCTGCTTTTGGCCACACACCACTAGCTGCTATTTACCTGCAGCTGCCTTGGCCATGGGCTATCCCTACCTAAGCTGCCTGGAAAGCCCGGCTCCCTAGCTGCAGCTTAATGCTGACACCTGGTGATGTCTGTCTTCCCAGGCCTGGCTCTAGTCCTCACACAGGTGGTTGCGCCCACCACCTGAGCTAGAATTGCCCATCCCCTCCTCTTGCCGTACTGGACTGTGGGGTCCTGGGGGCAGAAGGCATCCTATTCTACTCGTCTCTGGATTCCTAAGGCTTCATACAGTGACTCACATGGTACCTATACTCAGCAAATCTTTCAGAAGGAAAGTAGGTGTCACTCAGTGTCACCTGTCCCCTCTCACCCTCCTCAGACTCCCACCCTGACTCCTGCCTCCCACATTCAACCTCTGTCTTGGCTCCATCTCATTCAAAGCCTGGAATCCATACCTTGCCAAGCTCCCCTCAAAGAATCAGCACCTAAGACTGGAATGTCTACCTGACTAAAGACAGACTCAGGGACACAGAGGAGGGCCTTGCATCACAACCCCCACAAAGCCCTCTTGAGCCTGTGTTCTAGATGTTTGTCCCTGAGTCCCTCCACAGCCTGGCCTCCCCCAGAGCCTCACCTCTTCTGCCTTCTCTCCTGCAGCCTGGCCTTGCTGGCTCATCCAACTCCCTCTCAGCATCTCCCAGGGAATTTCAATCCCCCTCCCATTACTCAGAAGCTCATCTCTGGAAGAACTTTTGCCCTCCAGCTGCCACAGCTGGATTCATCCCCAACGCTCAGCATAGAGAAGTCTGGGAACAGGACTGGCTGACCACCCCTCCTCTGCCTCTGACCATGGCCTTCAGGTCCCACCCCCCTTACACAGAGGAGGCTTCCAAACATCCACAGGCTTCTCCCAAGAGGAATGTGGTGAAGGCAGTTTTCTCCACGGCACTACACATATTAAGTGGACTGAAAAATGGGACCACTGTAGATGTGAGACCTCGGACCCCACAGGCTGGGTGATGGGGATGTGGGCCTGGAGGGCTCCCCAGCAAGGAAGGTCTGTTCAGCACAGCAACTGAGGGGGATGGAAGGTCCTGGAAGGGTGGAGCTGGAGGGGGTTGAGTGGGTTGCACCCCCAACCTGAGTCCCCACATCTGGGCTCCCCAGGCTGACACCTTCATCATTGAGGCCGCTGACCTAGGCGTCATCTACAAGATCAAGCTCCGCCACGACAACTCCAAGTGGTGCGCAGACTGGTATGTGGAGAAGGTGGAGATCTGGAACGACACCAACGAGGACGAGTTCCTGTTCCTGTGTGGGCGCTGGCTGTCCCTGAAGAAGGAGGATGGGCGACTCGAGAGGCTCTTTTACGAGAAGGTGAGGCAAGGGGCCAACAGGGCCCGTGGCCATCCTCATGCCTAGGGGAGGGCCCGTAGGGTGGAGGTGCTGGAGCTGCAACTGCCAGTCCTGCTCTCCTGCACAGGAGTATACGGGGGACCGCAGCAGCAACTGCAGCAGCCCTGCTGACTTCTGGGAGATCGCCCTGAGCTCCAAGATGGCCGACGTTGACATCAACACAGTGACCGGGCCCATGGCTGACTACGTTCAGGAGGGCCCAAGTAAGCCAACCAGGGAGCTCTTTAGATGGGGACCCGGCACATGGAAATGTTTAAAAGCAATTCCTGGATGAGCCATTCTTGAGCCCCACCATCACCAATGACATATCTAACGCTTAGTCATTCAGATAGTTTGCACACGTATTGCCTGTTTATCCCCAAAACAACCCTGCAAGGTTTGAGGGCAGGGCTAAGCCCCCTTTGCAGATGGGGAGACAAAGGCTAAAGGAAGTTAGGGTGAGAATGAACATCCCTCACATGTCACTAGAGTATCACACAAAGAACTCAGCCATGCAAACTTAAGGCACGATGTGGTGGTGTAGGCAGGGGAAGTCCTGAGACGGCCATTTGGGGACTGAAGTTCCATTTCTGGTTTGACAATAAAATGAGTGGCCTCGGACAAGCTGATCTCTTAACTTCAGTTTTTTCCTCCTCTATAAAACAATATCATAATTCCCTGGCAAGTTCATTTTGCCAACCAGATTTTTGAGATAAGGCAATTCTCTAATTGTCTATCGAACATTTGAATGCACTACCTTCCTAGTCAGTTCTCTTAAACATAAGAGTGTGACAACCATGCTATCCCCCTCCAGTAGACCACACAGTGGATCTGTGGAGTCAGACAGACAAAGCTAGTCTGCTTACACTTTACCTTCCCACTCTGTAAATGAGTGATAGGACCCCCAAGAAAGGGCCTTTCCTTAAGCAGTATGACCACCTGTGGAAAGGTTCCCCCTGTAAAGATGAAACAAGGCCATGCATAGGTAATTCCAGCCAGGAAGAGATGGTTTGGAAATTTTTCATAGTGATACAGATTGCATAACCTAAAACCACTACACCAGGGGAGTGTCTCCCAAGCTATTGAGAAAGATGAACCAGAAGGGTTTCCAACTTGTATCAATTCGTAACTGCAAATGACAGAGACCTGGAAATGGTGGCTTAAACAAATTAGGAATTATTCTTTTCTCTCACATAAAAGTCCAAAGCTAGGCCATCTGAGACTAATACAGCAGTTCCAGTGCAATCAAGCACCTAGGTTCATTTAACCTGGTCACCGTGGCAACCTTATAAATGACTTCTCTCCCAAATGTTGCCCATGGTTCCAAGATGAATGTTGGAGCTCCAGCCATCACATCCACCTTCCAAGCAGAAGAGCAAGGGGAAAAAGAGTACTCCTCCCAGGTGAATCAGATGTTTTAAAAAAAGATTTGCCCAGAAACCTACCCAACAATATCTCCTTACATGTCATAACCTCCCCTACCTGCAAGACGAATGGATAAGTTGGTGGGAAACTAGAATGCTATGGACACTACCTGAGCAAGTTTGTATGCTGATTACTCTGGTTTGTTTTGGAAATGGATGTCTTCTAGGACTTTCATTCACTATGTTGCATATGTAATACATTTTTATTTGTCTTCTTCAAATCCCTTCTTTTCATGAGACCTTCCTTTTGTTAACATCATTTTTGTTGACCATTGTGAGCTTTTCAGGCATATAACACCTATATGAGGTAAGAGGTTATTTTTCTTACCCTCCTTCACATAATAGTGCTAGGTTCAAGTAGCATAATTGGTCAAAAGAGATTTTAGAAGCTTGACACTCCAAACAAGTGACAAGAATGCTGTCTTTGTTCTGTGCGTTGGGAGTTAGCAACTCCCTCAGTCCTTGGAGAGGAGACACGCACCACAGATAACTTACCAGTCTAAAGGGCTCACTGCACTTTGTCTCTGAGCAAGGAGCTCAGATCAGTACCCTCAGAGGTCACTTCCAGATCTCTGAGCCTGTGAGGCAGTGCTTTGTCCACCTGGTCTGTTATGAGGCTGGGCCCCATGATCTCTTGCAGTTATTCCCTACTATGTGTCAATCACCACTGGGAAGCACAAGGATGCGGCCACTGACAGCAGAGCCTTCATCTTCCTCATCGGGGAGGAAGATGAACATAGTAACCGCATCTGGTTGGACTACCCCCGTGGGAAGAGGGGCTTCAGTCGTGGCTCTGTGGAGGAGTTCTACGTCGCCGGCTTGGATGTGGGCATCATCAAGAAAATAGAGGTGCTGGCTTCTTGGGACCCCATGATAGTGACCACCCTAGGGACAGACAGAGCTGACCAGTACCTGGGTGGGCAGGGAAGTGCAGGCTGGGAAGAGCAGCCTACCTGCAGTGCCCCTCAGAGCAGGTAGCAGAGCAGAACAAACTAGCCAGGTGACTTTGTATAACAAATTATCACAAACTTAGTGCCTTAAAGGAACACAAATGTATTATCTCACAGTTTCATGGGTCAGGAGTCTAGGTGTGAGTTAGCAGGGTCCATTTTCAAAGTCTCAGTGGGCTGAAATCAAGTTGCAGCCAGGGCTGCGATTTTATCTGGGGCTTGGGTTCCTCTTCCAGGCTCACTGGTTGTTGGCAGAATCCATTTTCTCGGGGTGTAGGACTGAGGCCTTCAGCCTTCAGGGCTGTCGACCATTCTCAACCATGGGGCCCTCTCCAAAACCTGGCTATTTGCTTGTTCAATAGGAGACAATCTCTTCTGCTTCGAATATCTCCCACTTTTTCACCTCTGACATCTAGACATGCTTTTTTAAGGGCTCAACTGGTTAGGTCCAGCCCACTCAAAGTTACCTGATTAGAGACTGTAATTATATCTGCACAATCTCTTCACCTTCATGGGAGGGACCTTGGCCAGCAAGTGTACAGCACATTGGGAAGAAGCACTGAGGGAGGGGCAGAGCAGGGAGCACTTCCTTCCCAGTTGTGTCCAGATTGTCACAGAACAGGTGTGTCTCCTCCTAGCTGGGCCATGACGGGGCCTCCCCTGAGAGCTGCTGGCTGGTGGAAGAGCTGTGTTTGGCAGTCCCCACCCAGGGCACCAAGTACACGTTGAACTGTAACTACTGGCTTGCCAAGGACAGAGGTGATGGCATCACTTCCCGTGTCTTCGACCTCTTGGACGCTATGGTGGTGAACATCGGGGTCAAGGTAGGGGGCACTGTGATTGTGCAGTGCATGGCCAGGGCAGTGCAGATTGAGGTGGGGGCAGCAGGGGAGACAGAAGTGGAAGAAGCAGGAGACTCATCACTGGGGCATCCACAGGTGCTGCAGCCTGGTGTGCAAGCCAGATGTACTTTGGTAGAAGCCACAGACTGAACTCTCTTCTGGTCTGCTGCTGTGTGACCTTGGGCAAGTTACCTCATTTCTCTGGGCCTTGTTCTTCCCATACACTTCGTAGAAATAATGCATCCCTGCTTCTCATAACCTGTTCCATGTAGGGTCTTGGTGAAAACTAATGAGACACAGTCCACGAAGAGCTTTGCAAGGAAGCAGCACCACGTAGACAGGCAGGGTCATTATTCACCAAAGGATCCACCATCAACAGTAGTAGGGTGGTGATGGGAGAGACAGCATCTGGGATACTGTGAACCTCTGGGTCTCATGGTGCAGCCAGTGTTGACCCTCCTTAACTAGAAAAGCCTGGAGGACAAGAGATCTGAGCTCCTGTCCTGGCTCCACCTCTAACTGGCCAAATGACCTGGCACAAGTTGTATAAATGCACAGGTGAGTCCAGGCAGGAGCCAGATGCCTAGTGCTAGGATCCAAGGACCCACAGCCATGGTGACCCAGAAGCCTCTGTTTCCCCTGATCCTGTGGGTTTCTCTTTTTGGCTCATGGCTACGGGGTCAACAGAAAGCCCCAACCCTTATCTCTGGTCCTAAATCAAAACCAGTGGGTTTCCTGGAACAGATCAGAAGCTGTCCCACAAAGATGAGAAGAAATCATTTGGACTTGAGCGTGCTCTGCCTACATTGTATACGGAAACAGAAGTGGGGCTCTAAAAACCTTGGCAGGCAGGAACATAGGAGCCTGCCACTCTCCTGCCCCTCACCTGCTGGAGAGTCAGAGAGCAGCACTTTCTACAGCACACATCCTTCCCCCTCCCCCCGAGACATCTCCATGTGTGACCAGATGGATGGTGTGGGTGAGCACGCAGTTCATCCAGGGACCTCCGCCTGACCCACTTCCCAGCCTGTGTGTGCCTATATGCCACTGCCCACCACACATGCACACCCCACACAGTGCAGCTGCAGCTCCCTCCAAGCCCTTTAGTCCAGGAAAATCCAGACCTACACCACTGTTATCCACAGCACAAAGGAACACAGGTTTGTCACTTTACAAAGAACTGCAGGGTTCTTTGGGCTGGCCATCTCCCCAGGACACCTGATATCAGACTAGAATTACAAGAGCACTGTTTCTGTCTCTTTTTGGAAACACACCTATTACATAAAAAGAGATGTGTCTGTGTAATGGAGAAAGATGGATACAGAGAACACAAGAGTTGGACAGATCAGCTCTCAGGGGTCAGTCTCCATGAGGCCGCTGAAGCACTCATTTTGATTGTTCTATTTTTTATGCCTGTCTGGATAAGAGCAAAAAAGTGTCAGACTCCCACTTTTGTTCTCAGTGGCTCCTCCTGCCCATCATGAATGCCCTTTTTGGGTGGTCTAAGAGGATTTTCTTGGTAAAGCAAGAGGCTCTTCATCCGTTCCCTCCACAAACATGTCCTGAATTTCTCCTGTGGGACAGGCCTGCACAGAATACTTCAAACCTCACAGTGTCCTGGCAGAGATTCTAGATGCTGCTGGAAAAGCATGCAGCCCCCACCAGGCACGATGACAGGGACATGACCAGTGTGGTTAACAGCCCAGGTTCAGAAGTCCAGGCTTCTGGGTAATGGGGACCAGGCCCCTGCACAGGTGATAGAGGAATGTGGCAGCCTCCAGAGAAGGGACACACCAGGCCAGGTACGTTCAAAGGAGACAGTCAAGATGGCCCTTCCCTGACCATGTGTCTGAGCCTCTCCTAAACCTTCAGACTTACTGTGAGTCCGGGGCACTTGATAAGAAGGAAAGGAGTAAGAATCCAGGACCAAAGAACATTCCAGAACATCAGTGTAAGTGCTTTCTCTTGCCACAAGGCTGCCTCACAGAGGAAGAACCGAGGCGGGGCCTTGGTGGAGGCATGTCAGGAAGAGCAGGCTGCACCTCACCCTCCAGTAGAGACAGAGGGCACACATTCTGTTTGGCACACCCCGCAGGCTAAATGGCAAAACCCCAGTCTCAAGCGAACATCATGGAAGTAGGGGATTGCCCCACTTCACAAGTGGATTGAGGCAGTGCTTCCTCCATAAGCATCACTCCCAATGGCACCCCTTATTCACAGCCGCAGGGCGTGTGTAGGCTGTGGCATGAAGGGGGATTGACACCCAGAACGTTGGCTGCTGCTTGGGGACACACAGGTGGCAGGCTCAGCGCCAGCCACCATGCAAATTGTCAGCAGCTCTCATTCTGCAAGGGAGCTTATCCCTATTTTACCACAGGGGAGCCAAGGCTGGCGGGTCTAACGGCCAGCAGGTGGCAGGTCTGGGATTCACATGGAGCTCTGGAGGGCTCCGAAGGCCACTGTTCTGTCACCATGAGCTGCTGGCATGGCTGGGCGTAGGTTGGGGTTTGACTGACAAAGCGTCAGTGAATGCTGGGCTTTCTGTCATGTTTCTACTGAACAAGGGCTCTCCTCAGAAACTCCTTTCTAGTGCCAGACTGGGCACCGTTGGGGGCGTAAGGGAGTGACAAGACTTGCTGTCCAGGCATTTACAGTTGATTAGGGGAGAGGTTCTTTCAGGAGCCGTAGAACTCGGACAGCATGTCTGCTTTCTCTGGGGAGGCTGAGGCAGCTCAGGTGGGGTTGGAGGGTGAGGCTGAGACTCAGCACCAGTGTCTCTTTCATGGCAGGTTCTCTATGAAATGACGGTGTGGACAGGGGATGTGGTAGGCGGGGGCACTGACTCCAACATCTTCATGACCCTCTACGGCATCAATGGGAGCACAGAGGAGATGCAGCTGGACAAAAAGAAAGCCAGGTACCTGGAGGCGGCCCCTGCCCCGCACCCCTCACACATTCAACTCTTCCCCTCTGCTCTACCCTGCCTTCAACCAGGCTGATTCTCACATGCCCACTGCAGACCATGGGACCTTCTATCTTCTGCCTTTCTGTCTCAGTACCTTCCTCTTTCAAGGGCCAGCTCAAATCTACCTCCCCCAGGAAGTCTGCCTTGATCACTTCCACCCAGACCAAGTCCTTCCTTTCTTCTTTCTTTCATTTGGTCACTCAAAATTGTTTATTGTAAGGTTGGTAGATTAGCTGATGGTATTGTATCATTGTTAATGTCTCGGTTTTATTAATTGTACTATGGCAATATAAGATGTTGACATTAAGGGAAGCTAGATGAAGGGGGTCCAGAAGCACTGTTCTATTTTTGCAGCTTTTCTGTAAGTCTCAAATGGCTATCAAATAATATGCAGTCAATTTTCAAAGCATTAAAAAAAGATTGAACACCCAGTGTATGCCAGGCACTGACTCAGGCACTGAAGAGATGGTATAACCAAGAAGACAAGGTCCTTGTACTCACAGAGCTTAACCTAAGGAGGGCAGTAGTAGCAACACTCACATTTACAGGAGCCTGTTTGCCCCAAGCATTGTTCTATAATAAGCCATGTATTGACCCACTTAGTCCTTTCCACAACCCTATGAGGACAATTATTATCATCCCCATATTACAGGTGAGAAACTGAGGCACAGCAAGGTAAAGGTATATGCTCAAAATCCCATGGCCATTAAGCTATGGCATTGCAAACTGCACCCAGATGGCCCCCAGTCCTAAGCACTCATCAGTGATCAATAATGACAATAAAGATAGCCCTCCTATAGTGCTTACTGTCTGTGCCTTCCCTTGGATTCCCAGTTTAGACAGTCCTGGGTTTGGGCTGGTTTGCCATGTTCAGCCATTGTCCCCCAAACATCCCTGGCCCTTGACATTTTAAGAACCAGAGATGACAGGCTCAGAGCCTCAGCTTATCATTTAAAAAACTCACCCATAGCAACTTGCCTCTGAACTTACAGCACTCCTTCCACTAGCTGGAGGTCAGGACCCAGGTGGCTTCCTTTTTGAGCCCCTCATACCTCCCAGCTCTTGCTTTGCATGTAGTGGGCACTCAATACTTCTGGATTGAGGTGGTGATGAGGACATTGTGGATGATAGTGAGGATGTCGATATTGATGGGCAAAGCTCTGACTTGCACAAGCTGCTCTGTCCATGAAAAGAAATGCTGCCTGGCTCCCAAGAGTTTCAGTAACCACATCCTCATCATCACCAACACCACCATCATCACAATCATCATCCCATCATCATCACCTTCATCCCTATCACCACCGCCACCACCACCACCACCATCATCAATGGTAGGGATGATGATGGTGGTGATAGGGAAGAAGGCGATGATGGTAGGGATGATGATGGTGGTGATGATGATGATGATGGTAGGGATGATGATGGTGGTGATGGTGATGATGATGATGGTAGGGATGATGATGGTGGTGATAGGGATGAAGGCAATGATGGTAGGGATGATGATTGTGATGATGATGATGATGGTAGGGATGATGATTGTGATGATGATGATGGTAGGGATGATGATGGTGATGATGATGATGATGGTGGTGATGGTGATAGGGATGAAGGTGATAGTAGGAATGATAATTGTGATGATGGTGGTGCTGAGGATGATAATTATGGTGATGGTGGTGATAATGATGTTGATGGTGATAGGGATGAAGGTGATGATTGTAGGAGTGATCATTGTGATGATGATAATTTTGATGATGGTGGTGGTGTAGGTGGTGGTGGTGGTGATAGGGATGAAGGTGATGATGCTGGGATGATGATTGTGATGATGGTGGTGGTGTTGCTGATGAGTATGTGGCTACTGAAGCTCTTGGGAGCCAGGCAGCATTTCTTTTCATGGACAGAGCAGCTTGCACAAGCCAGAGCTTTGCCCGTCCTATGGGCCCGATGCAGCTCATCCCTGGGGGTCTGATGGGAACAGTTTTTGCCTGTCTTCTCTTAGCACTTCTGTTTTCTCACTTTGCAACTCCCATTTCTTCCTGAAATTCTTCCCATATCAACAGCAATGGTGATAATAATAATGGCTACCATGCATTGAACATTGATTCTATTCCAGGCATTGTTGCAAGTGCTTTTTAATATATATTAACTCACAACACCCCTCTTATCAATCTTTGTACCCTTATCATCTCCACATTACTAACAAGATGCCTGAGATACATAGAGGTGAAATAACTTGCCCAAGGTCACACAGCAAGTAAGTAGAGGAACTGGGATTTGAACTTAGTTATAGAAATAAAGGAGGACCAAATGAGAACAGAAACTGTCTACTTAGAGCTTGCTTTAACAAGAGACTTGGCTACCGTCACTTGGTTTGGTAGAGATTTGAAGGCTGTGGGAGGAGAAAGAGCTTTATAGTGAAGCATTATTTTTGGCATGGTAAAGCTGGAGGTGGAGTAGTTAGAATCGGGGTTTCATATGTGGTTGCATTGCGGAGCATATTTGGATTTGGTCGGGCAGTCTGGTTAGTCCTGAGTTGGTAGCAGGGACAAAATAGAGAAGCTAGGGGTCATTGCCCAAGTCCTGACCATTCTGGGCCAATTTCTATAGAGACCATGGTTTCTTGGGATGGTGACTGCAGATTTATTAGCTCAGAGTTCTGTTATCACACATGGTCTGGTTACTGTTTTTTGCATATTCAGTCTCCTATAGTCTTTACTTCTGTACTCTGATTCCAATCTCTACCCAACCCCATATTCCTGGATTTTCTCTGATTAATTGTCCTACACCTACATTCCACCTTGTTTTCCAGATGTGCAAGGCTTGATTGCTGGTAGAAGAGATATCTCATTTCTGGAAGTATCTAAATTCCAAAAATATGTTTGAGAATCCCATTGCTATAAATACAACATACTGTAAATGCTTTGAGGCACCTTGCTAGTTGAAGGATTTTTTTTTTTTCCTGAATAAAGATTTATTTTGTGAGGAGAGCCATCATTTCTTAATTACCCTGGTTTGCAAGCTCAGAGCTGTTACCTGAGACCTGTTTTGATTTCTTCATTTGTGTGTGGCCTGATGTTTCACCTGCGTCTTGAAGTCCTTGTTAAGGATGTCTGCATCTTGACTAGGGAATGTAGATAGAAAGACCCACTGGGCATGTGTCGTGGGCACAGCTTGGTATTGTGCAAAGTGATGCTTTCCCCAGGAAATGGTATGTGACCAGAATGAGGCTGAGACACGCATGCATATACACAGAAGGTATCATGGGGTTTTGCCTGCTGCAATGCTCCTGCAGTCAGATGCTATACCCAGAGGCCAAAGCTTACAATAGCCAATAGCAATTCACTCTATCCCACTCCCTAGCTAAATTATCCAACTTCTCATCTTGCCACTTCAGGGAAAATGGTTCTGGCAAATTAGCTCCCACTGAGACCCTGGTGAATTAATATGGCATTCAGAAAAGACGATGTTCTAAAAGGTAATGCGTACTCTCGGGAGATGAGTCTCTAACAGTGGGATTTGCAGCAATTGGTGTCTAGTGAGTATAGAAGCTATTTTTAGACAAAGGGTTGTGGTATTTCTATAGAGGGAAGTAAATGCCTGTGAGGGATCATGCCTAGGCCCAGTAGAGACCTAGTGAAATGGGAGTACCTTAGTCTGGACACAAAAGGTATTTTGTGTCCCTTTTTGTGTCACAGAAGAGTTCTGTTGGGTTTACCCTTCAGGATGGCCTGTTGCTTTCACTAACCCTTAGTGCAAAGAGCATGGAAAGAGGCTGAGCTCAAGGGAATGGAAAGAGGACAGACTCAAATGGGATTCCAGTTGCCTTTTCAGGTAAGAATCAGGAAATACTTGGCTGTGACCATGTCCACGGCTGTAGTAAGCTTGTAAGTTTTGACTCTGTCTTCCATATCTTTATCACTTGAATCTTAGTCTTAGTCTGGTTAGCAATAAAGCTCTGAGACTGGAAAGGGCTTATCTTTGGGGACTGCATGGGTAGAAGAGTTGGGTGGGAAGGTTGAGTCCTTCTCAGGGAGCTTGGAGGTGAGTCCCAGGGGACAGCATGAATGATGGTGGTCTTAGAGAAGAGGAAGGAAAGCTGAGTTCCAGGAACTGCTGCCTTCAAGGGGCACCCAGTTCAGACAATTAAAAGATTCTAGCACTCACTGCTGGGTACCCCTCTCAAAGCATTATCTATAGCTCAGAGACTGCCCTTTAAGAGGACGCTGATAGATATGTACTAGGTCTGATCATGGCATTCAAGAATAGCAGAGACTTAGATTCTGTTTGAGATTTGATCTTGTTCTACTCTTAAACCACAGCAAAGATGCTTATGAGACAAAGATGCAGCTCTCCATCACCTTGTATGTCTCATGGGGAATGCACAAGGTCCAGTTTTATCAACGGTCCCTGAAGATGCCAGATCAGCAGAACCTGGAACTGGAGGCTCTGTCTTTTGTACTCCAGTTAATTCAGCCCCCATAGGCACTGACATCTTCACTGAAGCCAACTCCTTGCTGCTCACCGACCCCAGGCTTGGAATTTTCTCTGTATGAATTCCAAGGCAGCCTCTCCTTGTCTATCCCCTTTCTGGTCCCAAAGTTCTCCATTCATACCAGTTGGGGCTGTATTAATTTCTTAAGTTTGTGATACAAAATTACCACAAACATAGTGGTAATTAAAATAAAAGAATTTTCTTCTCTCATTTTTCTGGAGGCCAGAAATCTGAAATCAGAATCTGTGAGTGGAAATCAAGGTGTCAGCACTACTGTGTGCCCTGTGGGCTCTGGGAGAGAATCTACTCCTTGTAGCTTCTGGTGGCTGCCAGCAGTCCTTGGCTTGTGCCGCACCACTCCAGTCTTCAAGGCCAGGTCTTCCAATCTCTGCCCCATCTTCACATTCTACCTCCTTTGTGTAGGTGTTGATCTCTCTCTCTCTCTCTCTCTCTCTCTCTCTCTCTCTCTCTCTCTCTCTCTCTCTCTGCCTTCTTATAAGGATGCTTGGGATTACATTAAGGACTCACCGGAATAATCCAGGATAATCTCCCTATCTCAAACCTCTTAGCTTAATTACATCTGTAAATACCTCCCTTTTCTTTTCACCATACAGTTATATACATGGATTCCAGGAATTAGGACATGGATATCTTTTGGGGGACCATTTTTCTGTCTACCACAGGGGCTACAACCCACAGAGCATGGATCTGAAAATCCTGCTATGTGAGGAACCGTCAAAGGTTCTACAGACATTTACATTTTTAAACATTTTATCATGAACATAAGTATATATGTAGAAGTACATACATTATTGATACTTATAAAGCAAAAACTTAGGTAAACCTTCCACGCTGCCTTCAGGTCAAGAAATTAAATCTTGCCAGTTCTCAGCCTTTAAGGTAAACATTTTTTTGTTTTCTTTCTTTTGATCTCCATCTCAGGGGGCTTTGCTTTCATATCACCTGGATTTGAATGGTACATCAATAGAATCAGGCCAAATATCTTATTTTATGTCTCAGTTCTTTCACTCAGCATCAGGTTTTTCATATTTTCCTGAGCTGTTGAGTGTGATTATGATTTGCTCCTCTTCATTGCTGTATAGTATTCTATTGAGGAGCCTGGAGAAAAGAGAGATTCAGTGGCTTCTTTCAAAGGGTCAGAGAGGGGAGAAAATAGAGGCAGTGAGATTGGTCAGATGTTGCCAATTCAAGGATTCGTTCTGGTGACAGAACTCCGTGTAACAAAAACTTACTAAGGGTTGGCTATGGCTGTCTTAAAAGGAAAAGAGCTGCCAGGGTGGCCATGGGGCACCATCAGTAGAGCTGTCTCAGCATGGAACCACCCAATAGGTTCATTTTGCCCACAGCCCAGAGATTGCTGATTTATCAAAGCAGGGAAATTGCAATAGAGAAGGCGTTTTATACATATGAAGCTGGCTAAATGGGAGACCAGAATTTTATTATTACTCAGATCAGCCTCCCTGAAAATTCAGAGACTAGGGTTTTTCCAGGATAGTTTGGGGGAAGAAGTGGGGGTGGCTAGGCAATGGGTACTTGCTGCTGATTGGTTTGGGGGTACAATCATAGAGGTTTGGGATATGGTCCTCATGCATGCTGAGTCATTTCTGGTTGGGGCCACAAGAGTGCTTGGCAGGTCCAGGTGGAGCCATTGGTCATCAGACATGCAAAAAACCTCAAAAGACATCTTAAAAGTCCAGTCAGGTTTACAGTAGCGATATTGTTATCTGCAGGAGTAATTGGGGAAGTTACATATCTTGTGACCTCTGGAATAATGGCTGGCAATTTTTATGTCTCCACTTTAGCGGAATTCAGGCTTCTCTCATCCTCCTAGCTTGGTGATCTCTCCTTAACCTTATGGAAGGGCTATGATCATTTAAACTATACCCTAAATGTCTCCCAAAGTTAGCTTGACCCAAACCCAGCAAGAATTAAGGGCAGTTTGAAGACTAAAGGCAAGATGGGGGTTGGTTAAATCAGATCTCCTTCACTGCCAAAATTTTCTCACTGTTCTAATTTTTCCAAAGGCAATTTCAAGCATGGACTCAATGGCCTTGGGTATGGAGAAACTCACACGGGAAGGAGGGTGGTCTAGAGCAAAGCTAAGGCTGGCACTCTGACCCTGGCCAACGCTGAGAGCCCCAGATATGTCCCTAAGACGTCACAGAGACAAATTGCCTGAGCAGCTGCCCAGCCTGATGGGCTTTAAAAAACCCACGGCATCCATTCCCATTTGCTAGCCAGTCCCTTCCCAGGGTCCCTAACCATAACCCTTCCCTGGCTTTGTAGCAATGCCGACAGTTCTCCCATTAAATAGTTGTCCTTCCAGGCTAAGCCTTTGGCCCTGGTTAGCCTCAGGATGTGCTCAGTCAGGGAGCCTAGTGAAGGAGTAGTTTCCGGGCCCTTCCCTAAGGACAGCCTTTCACAGCAGGCAGGAACAGAAGGAAACCAGAATAGGAAGGACGAGAGGGACAGCCAGAGGGGGCCCTTCCCAGACACCACTCCCTCAGCTGCTGAGCAGAGGCTCCTTTGAGTAGATGAGCAGCAAAAATCTTGGGCCACACAACAGCCCTGGGCCACACAACAGCCCTGTCCCTCTGAGCCAGGGGCAGAAAGCCTGGATCAAAGGCTGGCACTTCTCCAAAGGGTGAGAATCTTACTTTGTATCAACCGAGGTGTCTGGAGGGGGTCCGGGGCACCTGGAAGAATGTGTCTAGTGAGTTGGGAAGAATGAAGCACAAATAAGGGCCTTCCTTTGGATGGTTTTACACCAAAAAGAGGAATTCCATCCAGGTTAACTGGAGTTCAGCCTAGAATGAAGGGTGAGGGGTTAAATGTAATCTCCTTGCAGTCTTCTAGAAGAAAAGCTTGTTTCTCCTCTTCTTTTCCTTATACCTGTCCCACCGTAAAATCTCCATAAAATGAAGACACTTGGCTAAATTCAAAGAGTGAAAATTAAAAAGACATGCAAAGCGAAGAATTCTAAAGCTCTTTTGATTTGCAAAATCGTGCTCCTGGCAAGAGTAAGGAATTGAAAGATTATTTGAGAGAATCTCAGTGTGTGACATGAATGTGACATGAGCACCTCCTTACAGTTTCCATTATATCCAGAGGGAGAGACAGGGCTTCAATTAGAGGAGGAGGGATATGGGGCTGACTTTGGGAGAACTTTTTCACTTCTAATAATTGTAAAATGCACACAGAGCAAGTTATCAGAAGAGATTAAATCTCTGTTTCACCACCATTTTTAAGACTAGCAGTAGTTAGTTCTCGATTTGCACTCATCAAGTCTCAACCCCCATTGTCTATGGCCTCTGTTTTTAAAAATATGGCTGGTATTCAAGGAAGCTCGACAATTGCCATGCACAGCCACATCTCCAGTGCCACCTGCATTACCCCAAGGGCCTGATCAGCAGTATCATCTGGAATCAGTCAGCAGTCAAGCAATCAGTCAGCATTGAAGGTCGAATTGTACACGTGGCACTGTGGGAAGAGCAGTAAGGAATAAAGATGGAGCATGTCTGAAATGATGAGGTCATTCAACAGAAAAATAATAATAGCAACAAAAGCAGCATTACCTTCTATTTGCCTACTGCTTTACAGTTGGCAGTAGCATTGCCCAATTCAGGGCACTGTGTTCAGTTTTGCAGATGGCAAGTAGACAAATCTGAATGATGCCATCTAGAGTTGTACAGTGCACAGCCTGCCCCACCATTCGCAATGGCCGTCACTCACAGAATCTCATTTAAAGCTTTTCAGGTATGGAATTCTTTTTCCATTTTAAGTTGATTTCACATTCATTTGGTCTTCATCATAGTTTTGTGAGATCGCAGGACTACTGTTATTCTCCCCAGACCATAGGTAAGGAAACCAAGTTCTAGAGAGGAACTGGGACTGTTCTAGGTGACTGGTAGAATGAGATTAGAACCCAGCACTGGTAGCTCTTGGTTCAGGGCCATTTCTACCAGCCAAACCCACTTAACCCAGTCTTTCAGGAACACATGTGGGATGCAAGAGATGGGCTGGTAGGAGGTGCTAGGACCAGACGGACTGCTGAGTAAAGGCCTCATCTTCTCCCCCACCCCAAGCCTGGCCTCTGGCCTGGCCCACCCCTCCCCAGCAGCCAGCTTCCCTTCTTCATGCCCCTCCTCTCCACCCCTAGGTTTGAGCGGGAGCAGAATGACACCTTCATCATGGAGATCCTAGACATCGCTCCATTCACCAAGATGCGGATCCGGATTGATGGCCTGGGCAGTCGGCCGGAGTGGTTCCTGGAGAGGGTAAAATGTCTAGACCCTCACTCTTCCTTCCAGCCACCACCTGCCCCTCCCCTCTGTTCCTTTGGCTTGTCAGTGGACCTTGTTAAAGCACAAATGTCACCCTAGGGGATCATTACATGAGCCCAGCCCATATAATCCAATATGCCCTTTGGCATGAATTAATCAGAGGATGTCATTTTATTTATTTGTGTCCAGTGAAGACTGAAGCAACTGCCAGGTAATTCAACATGAGCTGTCAATGTAATGTGGACAGAGACCCAAGAAAGGGGAGGGGTGGTGTGGGCTTCCTTCAGGACAGCAGCTGGGAGGGATGACAGAGGAGGAGCAAGGCCTGGGGCAGAGAGAGGCTGCCATGGTGGGAACTTCAGGCATGATGGCAGAAATCTTACTGGGGCCTCTTGATCACGGGGTTAAGCAGCTGCCACTTTTTCCACTGTGGGCTTCTGTGTCTGAGCTTGGCCATCAGCACCCTGCCTGAGGATCAGTTGGGCTGAGGCCAGCCTTGGGGATGGGATGTTGGGATCTTCAAGGAGCAACAGCAGCATGGGATTTCTTAGTTCTGCCTCCATCATCCTGCTCTTCCCAGCATACATATGCATGGGCACATGCATACACACACACATGCACATGGCCACAGACTCAGTTTCCACCAAGAAAAGAAGGCAGCTGCTCCTTCTGAGGACCTCTCATAACTTCCTCACCTTCCCCAGCCTATGTGGTTCTGTGCCTCCAGGCTGCCCAGAGGAGAGTCATTAACACTTGCTGCTCCAGGGCAGAGAGAAGAGCGTCCAGGGCATAGGGCCAAGCTGCACTCATTCTGATGAGAACCACCATGATGTTAGGAGTCCAACGGCTTTCCATGCTAAGAGTGGCTCCAATGCTGGGGGCCCCTGGCAGCCAGGAGGAGCCTCACCTGCAGCTCCACACTCACAAAGGCAATGACAATGCCAACAAAGATGACATTCCTGTAGCCTCCCTGTCACACAGCGTCCTAGGCATGCCAACATTGTGTATTGTGCCAGTCCTCCTTATATAATATGTGTCAGAGTCTCAGGCAACAACAAAGCACCACAGACTGGAGGCTTGGAACAACACACATTAATTACCCCCTCACTGTCTTAGAGGTAGAAGTCCAAGGTGAAGGTGTCAGCAGGTCCACGCCCCCTCTGAAGGCTCTAAGGAAGGATCTGTTCTGGACCTCTCTCCTGGCTTCTGGCAGTTCCCTGGCTCAGAGCAGCAGCATGCCAGTCTTCACATGGTGTTCTGGGTGTGTCTGGGTGGTATAAGATTGGACTAGGGCCCACTCTAATGACCTCATCTGAACTGATTACACCTACAATGATCCCCTTTCTAATAAGGCCACATTCTGAGGGACTGTGGATTAAGAATCAACATATGAACTCTGGGGAAATACAATTCCACCTATAACACAAAGCCCTGCAGTCCCCTGCCTGAGTCAGCCACACATCCTTGTCCACCAGAGACCATCCATCCTGCATTGCCTCAGGCTCTTCCTCCCCTGTTGTTCAGCCAGTAGCAGATTTTCTTGAGCCAACAATATGGTGCCCACACCAAGGACTATCCCACAAATGTCAGCATTCTGTTCCCAGGTGTTTGTGGCTGACAGGGGCTCGGTTGGCCCTTCTGTGACTCATTCAGCAAACATCTCTTGTGCACAATGACAGGCACCTCTGAGGACAGTTTTAGGTAAATTGCCCATTCCCAGATTTCAAGCTAGCATAGTCCTCATGGGGACTTCAGATCCCATGCCAGGCACACAGGGTCTTTGTCCTGGAAAGGGCTCTTTTCATACTCCGTGAGTCTCTGTCGCAAGCACTTGTCTCAGGTCTGGGATCTCCAGGGTTGGGATTCAGGGAGGGGTTGCATGGGCCAGTGGGTGCTGGTGGAGTTGAGGGAGGGCAGGATGTTCCCGTGGTGGCTCCCTCTCCCCTAGATCCTACTGAAGAACATGAACACTGGAGACCTGACCATGTTCTACTATGGAGACTGGCTGTCCCAGAGAAAGGGCAAGAAGACCCTGGTGTGTGAAATGTGTGCCGTCATCGATGAGGAAGAAATGATGGAGTGGACCTCCTACACAGTTGCAGTTAAGACCAGTGACATCCTGGGTGAGTTGGGGGTCCCTAACACCTCCCACTCCCTTGCCCCTCCTACCCTCAAATTCAGGCTCAGACCCTGGTTTCTGGTCAGGGCATTTTTCTTCAGATGGCCCTCTAAAATCTAGTTGATCCAAGTCTTCTTCACATCATTTTCTGTCTGGACAAAGCATTTCTTCCCAATGAGTGACTGGTTCCCTCCGTCCTCCCTTGGGGAAATAGGGGAGAACATGACTGGGGAGTATGGTCAGCACTTTTGGAAATGGTACAGGTACTTGATGCAGAGCCTTCCCATCTTTCTGCTGCTACCTGGCACCCCTCACCCAAGTGCCATGCACCTCAGGCACCCTCGATGCCCAGGCCCTTGCAGGTCTGACCTTCACTGGAGCACCCACAGTGCAGTGTGGTGAAGCTCTGATGGATGCAATGTCAAAGTCAAGTCCAGAAAGACAAACACAGAAGCCATTTAGGCAGACAGGACACCCAGAGGAAGGGCCTTCTAATGAAAAGTACTAGCAAGTCAAAGGCCAGGAGCTGAGAGGGAACACATTGTCACCCAGCATGGGGGCACTGCTTTCTACCTACACTCCCCTATCCCAAGCCTGCTCTCCAGGAGCCTTTGCAAGGAACCTGGCAAGCTCATCACACCAATTCTAAATGGTGAATGAAGGATTAACTTGTTGGCCATGGTAGCTTACATTTTCAGCAGAGAAGCATTTTGCCAAAGAAATGAAGCTCTCATGGTAGGATCTCAGTCATAAATCATAGGTCAGTAAAGCTAGTAAAGTTTATTTAGGGTACCTCCTTTCCTCCTATTCTCACATGGAACTTTCACCTGTATTGCTTAAAGTTCCAAGTGTCCATATGTTTTCAGACCCTTCCATCCCTTCATGATGCACTCAGAAAATAACAAGTTCACTGATAACTGCAGATGTGTGTCAGAAAAGCTTCACTGGCTCACCGCTTCCAGAAGCATTGGGCCAATACCTGTATTTGGTTTAAGCAGATGATATGAAGCTCTAGTGTAGAATGTCAATCAGAGACAGATTTAGGGAGCACAGAACTTCCCTGCTTCCTTCTGAACCCACTATATGCAGGAGGTAGCCTATGTTTCTAAACTGTAAAGCCACCC
Organism: Plecturocebus donacophilus; assembly: GCA_004027715.1. Lineage (NCBI taxonomy): Eukaryota > Metazoa > Chordata > Mammalia > Primates > Pitheciidae > Plecturocebus > Plecturocebus donacophilus. The sequence goes on from PVKP010002323.1 coordinate 91,071, forward strand.
TATATGACACGCCTTTTTAGTTTAGGTGTAATTCCCCAGAAATTGATGAGTTTTGTACTAAACCATTCACGCTTTCTGACCATGAATCCAGTTAGATCAAAAGTTTTGTGAGGCACAAAGATAAGATGAAGAAGAGAATGGGACGCCTGGGACATTAATTGGCCCCTTCCGACCTCACAACTGGCCTTCTTGATTCTGTACTCTGTCCACCTGTATCCCTGGCTCCTCCAAGGAGTCTGGGAGCAAGGTCAGAGCAAGAGTGCTGTGTGTCAAAGAGGCTGGCACTCTGAGCCTCACCTTGTGCATCCCCCAGGAGCAGGCACTGATGCCAACGTGTTCATCATCATCTTTGGGGAGAACGGGGACAGTGGGACACTGGCCCTGAAGCAGTCGGCAAACTGGAACAAGTTTGAGCGGAACAACACGGACACATTCAACTTCCCCGACATGCTGAGCTTGGGCCACCTCTGCAAGCTGAGGGTGTGGCACGACAACAAAGGTAGCTCCCACTCAAGGCCAGGTTGGTGGGAGGGCAGCCCTCAGCTCCCTTCCTGGGCCCTTCTTCCCTCCCTGGCAGCACATTGACTCTGGTTACCCCAGGGTGGCAGGCAACTGAACACAGTTGATGACCGCTACGTTGAAGCTTCCACCTGTAGGAAAGAGCCAGTGTTTCTGGGCAAATACTTTTAGAGACAAGGCTCAGGTCCGCCTGCTTTCTCCCTGCATGATTAGTGGTTCTCTATTGTTTGTGATTTCGGAGCATTAATTTGACTTAGTTCAGGCATAAAAATTAAGAAAAAAAAGCTAAATCACCAATTCACTTCCCATGGATTTTCTGTAAAGGATTATGTTTGTGCCAGGTGCAGTGGCTCATGCCTGTAATCCCAGAACCTTGGGAAGCCAAGGTGGGAGGATTGCTTGAGCCCCAGGAGTTCAAGACTAGCCTAAGCAACATAGTGAGACCCCATCTCTACAAATAATATAAAAAATAAAATCTGGGCATAGTGGTATACACCTGTGGTCCCATCTACTCAGAAGGCTGAGCTGGGAGGATTACCTGAGCCCAAAAGGTCATGATTGCAGTGAGCCATGTTTGTGCCACTGCATTCCAGCCTGGATGACAGAGTGAGACGTTGTCTCAAAAAAATTCTTGTTTATTTATAATAGTAATCCTAAAGTAGTTGAATGCACTTATAAACTATGAAATAGGATATAAACCAAGTGAGAAATTTATTTTTAACTTTGCTTTATGAAATAGGATATAAACCAAGTGAGAAATTTATTTTTAACTAATGCTTCATCATTTCTATAACTGTGATGACGTTCATGTTCTCAACATTTCTTTGTTTATCATTTTGCTGTCTTTAAGCCACTCTTTATTTTCTCTGGCCTTGGGCCTATAAGTTCTATTTGGTATAAGTAGAATAGAGTTGTTAAATATGAAATTCCATCTCCTTGATGCATACTGCTTTCTTCATTCATCTCTTTTGTCTTCTGTTGAAACATGCCTCTGCAAAGCTATCTGCTCAAAATCTTCTCTAGCCTTTGCTGGGTCTCCCAGATGGTTGCCCAGAGCTGTCCTGAATGTTTGCTCCTCCTCATTTCTTCCAAACCCCCGCTGAGGACTAGCCTATCTGTCATGGTCACTGACGAAACCCAACTCGACAGTTTACAGCCTCTCTTCTATAGGAGATAAACTATTTAGCTTTAACATGGGTTCACCAGTTAAAATTTTTTCCATAACACAGAATAAGCTCAGATTAGGCATTGATAAAATAGTCAGACTTCAAAGCAATAAAATAACAAATACTTACAGAGCAGTCCAGTTTTCAAATTTCAGTGTATCCCACTGGTCATTTATATACAGGACACCTAAAGTATTCATGACATGCCTGGGACTCTGTTAGGTATTAAAGATACAAACATTTGATTCTTAAAAATACTTTGTGAGGCCAGGTGCTACGGCTCACACCTGTAATTCCAGAACTTTGGGAGACTGAGGTGGGCAGATCACTTGAGCACAGGAATTTGAGACGAGCCTGGGCAACATAGCGAAATTCCATCTCTACAAAAAATGCAAAAATTAGCCAAGTGTGGTGGCGTATGCCTATAGTCTCAACTACCGAGGAGGCTTAGATCGGGAAATCACTTGAGGTCAAGGCTGCAGTGAGCTGTGATTGCATCACTGCACTCCAGCCTGGGTAACAGAGTGAGACCCTGTCTCAAAAAAAAAAAAAAAAAAAAAAACCTTTGTGAATTACCACAGGAAAAGCACTTTATTGCTCCTCTTTTTGCAACCAAGTAATACTGAGGCCCAGTGAGGTTTGAATATCTTACTCGGAACCACAGCAAGGAGGGGACACAGCCATCACCCAAACCCAGGTCTTCTGATGCCTGTTCTGACCAACCATTCTGTGTGCCAGCCACCATTCTATACCCTCACAACCCACTGTGTCAGATGGCTAAAAAGAAGATGTGTGACGAGAGGCAGACTCTCTGTCTCTGTTTGCTATGCCCCACAGTATCAGGGTGTACCTGGGGTAGTCTTATCCAGAAAAGCATGCAGTGGAAGGGAACTCTTCTTTGTCACTTGATCATTCAAGTGGCATTGTGAGTTTGTGGAAAGAAACATATTTGCAAATCATGCTCAAATATCCTTAATGCATCTCTCCTCTTTCCCAAGATGAAAACAAAACAAAGACCCCTGAGTTTTTTTTTTTTCCCTCTCTCTCATTAGCCATTCTGATTGTCTTAGGCCTAGCAGCAGGTTGCCTAGCTCTGGCTGAATAACAGTAGTCATAATCATTATGACCATCTCCTGCCCCAGACACTTCACAAGATTAGGATGAGATCTTCCCAGGACACTCAATGGCGATCACTTAGTCAAGACAAGTGTGAAAGCACTGAGCCACATTCTTTGTTTCTCCACAGGCCTAATTAGAGGGATTTGACAGATCAGATTAGTAGGGGTGGCAGGCATGGGGGTGGGGAAGGTAGGGTCAAGGTCTGTCTATCCTAACTTGGCTTGTCTACATTCTCTCCTGTTAAAGTGCCTACACCTTTGTTTAGGAAGTATGTTCCCAAGAACTATGTCCCTGCCTTAATTAGAAAGAAGTACATTATGTCTGTGGACATCTGACTCTCTATCTGGCTACCAGCACACACTGGCAAGATGTCATTGCTATTGAGGGTAGGAATCATGCCTTATTCATCTTCATCTTTATAACTGCCCATAACAGTGCCTGGAGCATAGTGAGGACTCAATAAATGTTAGTTTAATTGAGACTCCCCTCAGAGAGCTGAGAAATACCAGGTCTTTTAATCCTGTTCTGCCAGAATAGCAGAAATAGCAGAGACCTCAAAGGAACTGGAACTCTAAGAACGAAGAAGTGGTATCCCCCAGCAGCCTGAGCCCTTCCTCTAAGGCTCAACTGCACTATGAGACCAGAAGCATGGGATTCCCTAACCTCTTCCCAGTTAGCCAGAGAGGGAAGAATTTCATGTAGATGATGATTGCCCCACTTTTCCATGTCAGGGCTACTTACAAGATGGGTATTTTATTCATGACGGGTGAGAATGCAGAATGTAGCCAGAAAGACTGAGGATGCTGTGTTATGCATGATTTCTGTAAAATCACTCAGCTGTCTTGGGGCAGGGATGGGGGGAAGGGGAGCTGTCCATGGTTCTGACTTCCTTTCTGGCTTCTCTCAACTCTGGACTCCACAGGCTGATCCAGGGCTCTTGCCTTGGTGGCTATTTCCAACCTGGCCTGCTACAAACATCCAGATGCTTGACAGGATGGTCCAGATTACCATGCATTCCACTCACAATTCACAGCAATAAAAGGTAGAGAGTTGGAGATCCAAGATCAGAGATTGTCTCTGCTTCCTGTCTGCAACTCCATCTTATCCAAATCTGAACTCCACCTGATTAACCCCTTTGTTCCCTGGATGGCTTCCCCTGTTGCTTCCATACCTTCCATCTCAGCCTGTTTCTCAGGATGAAACTCCCAGAGTCCTGTCAACCATTCCTGCCTTCATGCCCTACCCTTCCTTCCAAACCATCTAGGAAAGTAAAGGCTCATATATTTGAGAAGAAGGTTCTGAAAGTCATATAATTACATTTCAGGGGTCAGGGATAATGATTGTCTTCAATGACATGCAAGTTTCCCCTTTTCTTGTTTTCAGCCTACTACCTGACATGTCCTCTCCAGAGACAAAATGAGCAGTCCAGGTCCTTTGCAGCCCTAACAGTCCCCTGAGTTTTAATATTTATTTTCATTAACAAATCAATTACAGATGGCTCTTGCTATTTGCAGTAGTTTTGCCTTATAGTGTTGCTGTAAACTCTGAATTCGCAAACACTGAACCATTGCTCCTATGGGAAACAAAGAGTTAGGTTCCTGTGAGCCTCTGGTCACAACATTTTCACCAACTGATTAATAGATAACCTTACTTTATGTGTGTTTCTATTTAAAGACACCTTATTTCATATTTACTCTTTATTCATTAACATTGAACTCGCAACCAATAACACTATAACTCATGCCTGAGTGAAGCTTATCTAACACGTATCTTCTCTGGAAGGCACATTATAGCCTTCTTGCATTTAGAAACACTAAATAGCAGTTAAGCTTGAGGACCAAGCACTATGTTTGGGGGCCATTTTTGAACAATGAACTCACTAACAAATAGCACAAAAATGTGAAAACATGACACTAAATAGACCATAAAAAGGACAATTGTTTATGGCATAATAGATGAAACAAGAAGGCAGTGTTGCTTTGTTTAGCCTCAGCTGAGAACATGTGCATTTGGCAACTAAAATATTTTGCCACTCTGCAAATGTCTACAAATGACCACCTGAGTATTAATTTGGGGTTACAAATAAATTTTAGCAAAAAGCCAAATCCACAAAGATGAAACGTGAATAATGAAAGTCAACTGTATATTTATCAAGTACTTACTGTCAGGCATTGTGTTCAGTGCTAGGGACAGAGTAGGGAACAGCAGACAAGATTCAAGTCATCTTGATGACCTTCTAGCAAAAACTACATGCATTAAACAAGCAATTAATCTAAATAATGATGTGTCTCTAAAATGGAGATCCACAGGATGCTAGGCTGAGGACTCAGAGAAATCTCCCCTGAAGAAGGGATATTTGAGCTGAAACCTCGGGAATGAATAGGAGTAGCTATTAGGTGAAGTGTGGCGTTTGCTAAAAATGAGGAACACGTGAGGTAGAATGAATAGCAAATATAAAAGTCCTAAAACAGAAAAAAAAAACTTTATATGTGCCAGAAACTAAAGAAACATCCAGAATGACTACAAAATAGGAAATGGGGGTGGGAGCTACAATACAGATAGGAACCAGGCCATGCACAATATCATAAGCCATGTCAAGGATTGGGTTTTTATCCTGACTGTACTGAGAAGCCATCAAAGCATCTCAAGAACAGGACTCACTCAGAGAAGATCATTTTAGCATCTGTGGAAGATAGGTGAGATGGAGAAGAAAATAAACTTCAAAAGATGATTAAGAAATTGATGGGAGAATGTCTTGCAATACAATGATAGCAGTGGGGATGGAGAAAAAGCAGACAGACTTGAGAAATATTTAAGGCAGAGGACTTGTTAAAGGTTTGCCTGAGAAGACTTGAACAAGAATGGTGAGGATGCTGGAGAACTTTCTTCATCTTGACGAGTTTAATCTGAAGGCCTGAGTGACATCTAAGGGGTGATATCCAGTAACAGTGGGGTCTGGACCTCAGGAGGAAAGCTAGTTAGAAGACTGATTTGTGATAGTAATCTAAAAGTTGTTAGTGCAGAGACAGTTGTGAAGTCATGAATGAAGAGTGAGTAAGAAAGTCTATGGAGAAAGTGCAGCTTAAGGAAAGCAAAGGTGGCATAGAGCAGATTCTTGAGAATTTTAACATTTGAGATGAGTTAATAGAAAAGAAGGAAGAGAAGGGGGAAGAAGAAAGGAGGAGAAGGAATTACCTCCTCCTTTTGTACTTTCAAAGTGGGGTGTGCATGGCGAGGAAATTTATGTCTGGGGAGCTCTGTAATGCTGAAGATTGTTCACGGGCCATGAAATCCCAAGATGTGGTGTGTCAATTCCCAACTCCATAGTTTCCTGGACATAAATTTAATAGAGGAAACATGAGGCCTCATTTGTTTTCAAATAGCAAAGCAATTCAAAATATTTAAAATGTTTATTTCTCCCTAGCAAATTTCTAGAATCCCTTGCTGATAAATTTTGTTATACAGCCAAATATTTAAGTCATTGTATTTCACAGGAAGAAAGGAAGGGGAGATGAACAGCTTTCTGCAATTTGTGGATTTATGTTTATAGACAAAAATGCTCCTCATTTCTTCCTCCCCTGCCCCCCCAACACACATACATACATACACACACACACACACAAAGTCAGGAAATCTTTTTCACCTAGACTCACTCTTTTCTCTCTGGTTCTTTTTGTAATGTGGAATTGCCTTTATTCCTGATTATTCTGACTCATCTAGAGAATAGCATGAAACATTCAAGTTTTCAGAAACTAAAGCCTCTCTAAGATTAGCTATTTTCATTCAAAAGGTTTTCTTTGTTATTCTCTCTTTTTTTTCCTGGCTCTCTAAACTTTCATTCCAGCTCTTATTTAAATTTCATCTTGCATGAAGTAACTTACATCTTTTGCCCAAGCTAACAGTCCCTCATAGATACCCAAGAGATAAACTTGCAGCTGCAATTCCCTTTCCCTGCTAAATTCTTATGCATCCTTCAAAATCCAGACTAGTATCACCTTCTTCTTGAAGCTCTCTGATTATCCCAAATGAAGTTAGGTGCTCCCTGCTCTGTGCTCCTAAACTTCTCTGTTCATACCTCACTCACAATGCTGAATTGTAATTGTCTTGCTAGTCATAATTCGCAGACTTTTCAGTTTCTCAAGGGTAGAAACTTTGTTTGATTCACATTTGTATGTGCAATGCCTGGTACTTAGTAGGTATTTAACAATTATGTGAATAAATAAATAAATTGATGTTGAACATCAGCTTATAGCAGCTTCTGGATTCAAATAGATGGCTCCAGAATTGTGTCCTTTTCTAGACTTCCACAGATAGGTCTTTCTCCCCTGTAGATGACTGAGAAATTTCTAGATGAAATTATATAAGACACACTTATTAAAGCATTTGTAATTCTCCAAGGGTAGGTGTCATGAGTGAAATAGTGTTCTCCACTCACCGAATTCTTGTTAATTAAGAACCTCAGAATGTGATATTTGGAAAATGGTCTTTGCAGATAGACTTAGTTAAGAATCTTGAGATGAGGTCACCATGGATTTAGAATGAGCCCTAAATCAATGATGACTTGTGTCTTTACAAAAAGATGAGAGAACATGGAAAGATGCTGAAACAAGAGCATTTCAGGATGGAGGTAGAGATTGGAGCTGAAGTTACAAGCTGAGGAACACCAAGGATTGCTGGGAGCCACCAGATCTAGGAAGACACAAGGCAGGATTCTTCTCTAGAGCATTCAGAGAGAGAATTGACCTGCTCAAACTTTGACTTCAGATTTCTGGGCTCCAGAACTCTGAAAGAATAAATTTCTGTTATTTTAAGCCACCAAGTTTGTGGTAAATTTTTATGACAGTGTAGGAAAATAATATGGCAGGGAAGAACCTTCTGGGGAACAGTAAAGACTTTCTTAGGGTCTCAACATAAACAGTCTGCCTCAGGATTTGCTACTGGGTGGAAAGTATTCAAGGCCACTGGACCAAGATAAAACTCACCAAATCAGAGTGCAGTCCTATCAGAGAGCCTAGAGTCAGCAGGGTTAAATGCAGCAGCTTAAGGCATAGCAAGGCTGGGTGGCCCAGAGTCCTAACTCTAAAGTTGGTGTCAAGTAGTGATCTGTTCAGCAAAGCCATTGCTCCTAACTTTTACAACTGGGGTCTCCACAGCCCTGAAATTAGTTTGGTGGTAACTGGGGCACAGAAACCAATTATTCCCCTAGGCATGAAAAGAGGGGAAACCCAGAACTGAAAGGCATTGTAGATTAGTTTCTGATCCCACTCTGCAATTGTGATTTAATTCTGGCCACTGAGACCTCTGCTTTTTGACCTAGCTCCCACTGTGCATCCTGCCATGATTCTATCTCCCTGTCTGTGGTTTAGAAGCTCTCTTATGTCCTCACTTCCTCATTGAAAGTTCTTCCTATTTCCCTACCTTGCTTGAGCCTACTCCCAGAATAGTTGACATATTTGTAACTACATGTGTATTCTGTCTTTTTATTTGAGTGTTAGCTCCACAGGTACCATTGTCTTGTTCATGTTCTTTCCCTAATGCCTATCACATTGCCTATAATATAATAAGGACTGAATATATTTTTGTATAATTTAATTATACCTCTCTTTCAGACCCTTCCCTGTCTTTTCATGCTTCAGTTATAGGGAACTCAGCTTTCCCTAGAATCAGAGTGTTCTGTGTGCTTTAGTGCTTTTAAAAAAAAATTGAGTCCTGGTCATGAAACTCAGAATCATGACTAAGTCCTCCAATGCCAGCTGCCCCTCCTCCCAGACACTAATCGCACACATATCCAGACCTTTTCAGTTTTCTTGACGCATTTTTCTACTATGTAAAAACGTGACTCCAATCAGCCAATTCCTTCCATCCTGTCATGATCAAAATCTGAAAGAGGATGGTTCAGCACCATGGACAGCTCTAAACCACTCCAACTTTGTGATTAGTTGCTACTATTGTTCAGGCACCAGCCTCTCCAAAGAGCATGACACCCCACCCCACTACCACTTTGGGTAGCCAAAGACTATCTGATTGCCTTGGGTTTAAAGAAATGGCTCTTGGGTTTAAAGAAATCCTGAGTCATTAATGTGATCCTCTCCCTTGTAGACAAAGAAGTGACCCTCCTCCCTTTCAACAGACACTGGATCTGAAAGCAGGGTAATTTTATTGGTAGGTCTTCAGGCTCATCAGGAAAAGGAAGATTTCTGTATCCTTATTATTTATTTATTTAAGACAGAGTCTTGCTCTGTTGCCCAGGCTGGAGTGCAGTGGCACCATCTTGGCTCACTGCAACCTCCGCCTCCCAGGTTCAAACTATTCTTCTGTCTCAGCCTCCTGAGTAGCTGGGATTACAAGTGTGCACCACCACACTTGGCTAATTTTTGTATTTTTAGTAGAGATGGGACTTCATCATTTTGGCCAGGCTGGTCTCGAACTCCTGGCCTCAAGTGATCCGCCTGCTTCAGGGTGTGAGCCTCTGCGACTGGCCTTTCTGTATCCTTATTGAGCCATATGGTTGAGATACTAGGTTCAGGAGAGGGACAGAGAAGTCCAGGTTTTGTGTCTAATTTCCTTTTAATGGTAACTTTCTCCTCCAGGGATGGAAGTTTAAATGTTAATACAAGCTAAGATGGGTAAACATGTCCTCAGACTCTCTCTATGCCATACTTTTTATGTTTATTTTAAATTTTTTCCAGATACCTTATGCTTCCCTTGCATAGACATTTATGAGGAAAAACATATTTTGTTTGAGAGTCTTCTACTCAAAGGTGGGGATTTCTGAACAAATACCATAGAAATCAGGTGACAAATGCTTAACTTAAAGCATAGCAATCTTCTCTTCCTCTGAATCTACCTTTCAATCTTTTTTGTCTATTCAATAGTTCTTTTTCAGTGAAAAATTATAAATTTGCACAAAAGTGAAGGAAATCGTATAATGAACTTCCTCATAGCCATCACCCAAGTTCAAGAATTGCAAATTATTGATTCATAATTGAATCAATTATTGATTATTGAACTATCAAATTTGGACTATTGAAATTTGTCACATCAGCTTTACTTTTCATACTGTTTTTTTCTTTCTTCTTTTTGGTTTCTGGGGGATATGAAATCAAATCCTAAACTTCATGTCATGTCACCCCAAACATAATGTGTTTCTCTTTTTAAAATAAACCTTTTCCTACAAAGTTACACCACCATTATCATACTTAACAATGATTTATTTGTATTGTTCAATTTCCACTCCATAGCAGATTTTCCCAATACTATGTAATGGGAAATATGTAAAATTTCTTAATATTGTATATGGAATACATGGAAAATATGTAAATTTCCTCAGTACTGTATATTGTTTGTGTGGAATAAAATGTATTGAGGAAATACTGTTTATTGCTGTAATATGAAGTACACAGAAGTCTCATTCTTATTGGTGATAACATTTAATAGTGGATACAGGGACTGCCAGTCTGATTACTCCATTATAAAGTTTCCTCATAATTCTTCATCTAATGGACTCATCCAGTGATGATCAATTAGGGTTACAAATGGCGATTTTCTAATTCTATCATTTCTTATCCACTTAATAGCTAGACTTTTTCTGTCCCTTAGGCTATTTGATTACCATGAAATATAGTTCATAGAGGAAAATCAAGATAAATGATTAATTCTCCATATTTCCAATTACTCAGATAGCTTTTACAATACTGAACAAATTACAACCAGAGTATTTATTTTTCTAATTTGTCTTGTCCTTCTTGCCTTCTTTGGTTAAATTAAGGCTCTGGGAAAGAAAGAATTTAGGTGTTTTCTTTTGAAAAATATAAATTCATAGAAATATTAGGTTGGTGCAAAAATAATCACAGTTTTTGCCAAAATCTCAGTGACTTTTGCACCAGCCAATATAAAGAACCTCAGAAATCATCTATTTCGATCCCCACATTCTACAAGTAAGGATACTGAGGTATGGCGATATTATGTGTTCAGTTTGGTGGTCATGCTGAGACTGCAACCCAATCTGCCAGATCCCAGAGTGTTGCTCTGGGTGACCTCTTAGATAATGTACGTACAAAAGTATCTGTGGAAAGATAATAGCTCGATTCTCATAATAATTCACAGCTAGGGCTCTATGATGGTTCCATATCTTACTTCAAACCATTTATTGATCTTACTGAAGAAATGTGAGTTACCTAGATGAATCCTTAGCTTGCCAAAGATTATTTTCAAGGAAGGAGTTGCTTGGTGAAGAAAATTATCTTCCTACCTGAGGAGAATTTTTAGTGGTTTGTGCTGGAGCAAAGAATCGACAGTTCACTTGAGAAGGTAAAAATAATTGATCAATTCTGTGTTTATTGAATGCTAAGTCCATATCACTGTGATACAGCTAAGAGTTCCTAAGACATGATTCTCATTCCCTAAAATCTAACTGGAGAAGTCAGGCATACACCTAGAAACAGCCACAAGAGTTAGGGCACAGTCATGACCTGAATAGCAGAGATTTCTCAAGATATCTGTGCTCATGCCCAAGAGAATGGACAAGCAAAAAACGCTCTGAGCCCGGGTATTTTGGAGGGCCTTGCAGAGGAAGTGAGGCCTAAATTGTCTGGAGAACAATAGGCAGGTATTTAAGGCAAGAGAATAGCTGGATGCCAAAATGAGGAGAGAGGAAATGCCAAAGAAATGCTTAAATCCATCTCACTGGGACAGGGGATTTGTAAAAGGGCTCTTCCTTATTGAGGTAAGAGATAAGGTGTTGGAGTCAGGCTGAAGAAGACCCTAAATATGTAAACACAGAGTTGAGGCCTTTGGTCCCATCAGATGTGGAAAGCCACTGGGGAACCACAGACAGGAGATGGCATGATGAATTCTAGGGAGCAGCTGCCAGTCTCACTCCCATCCAGAGACTGCCATCTCTTGTCTGAAAAGAGTGGGACCTTACACTGGTTCAGAGTTTCTAAGCCTTTTTCTTAAAGTAAACTTTCAAAAACTTGGGATAAAATAATCAACTCTACTAGGACAGGCCATCACTCCCTGGTAGGGCTTTAAATTCTTTTTCCCAGCCACTCCTAAAACTTCACCATTGGTGCCATTCTTCCCTATTCAATAATAGTGCACACCCATGCATGCAATAAACACTTATTAACTAATATGCCAAGCACTGTTCTAGGCACTGAAACATAGAGGTGGACAGGTTACAAAAGGCTTCTGTTCTCATGGGGCTTACAACCTGGTGGAAGAAGACAAACTATACAGTATATGAGAACACAGAAACAAACATTTCAGATTGTGAAGTGGGTATATATCATGATTGATGGCAAGTAATTGGGGATTAGGAAGCTTCTGCAAATAGGGTTGTTAACAAAGCCTTTCTCAAAGACAGAACATTTGATCTGACACCTCACTGATGAGACTGTGTTGATATTCAGAACCTGGGGAATATAATTCCAAACAGACAGAATGGCAGATGCAAAGTTTCTAAGACAACAAAGGGCTTCATATATCAAGGGGTAAAAAGAAGGCCAGTGTAGGTGGAACAGAATAAGTGAAGTTGTGAATAGTATGAAATAAAATCAGAGAAGTGGAAAAGGACCAGATCATGTCAATCCTAATAGTCCTTAGTGAGCAGTTTGTATTTGATTCTGACAGTGATGGGAAGCCACTGGGGGATTTATATGGAGAAATGACAAAATCTGATTTATCATTTTAAAAGAGCACTATGATGCATGTGGAAGGATATTAGAGCATTGTGTATAGAAATAAAAGTCTGGATACCAACTAAGTACCTATCAGCAAGGACAAGATAAATAAGTTGGTGACATGTGCATACAATGAAATATCAGGCAACTATGAAAAAGAATGAGTCGGTATTTATATTCTGATATAGTTTGTCTGTGAGTAAAAGGTGTCAAACAGTGTGGAGTGTTTGCTGCCTTTATGTAAAAAAAATAAAGTAGAACCCTAAAAGAGAAGACTTTGTGAAGCAATGGATTCTTTGTCAATTTCAGATGGTTCCTTCTTGGTTCACCGATATGGTTTGGCTCTGTGTTCCCCCCCAAATCCCACCTTGAATTATAATAATCTCCAGGTGTCAAAGGCAGGACCAGGTGAAGATAATTGAATGATGGAGGCAGTTTCCCCCATGCTGTTCTTGCGATAGTGAGTGAGCTCTCACAAGATCTGATGGTTTCATAAGGAGCTTCCCTCTTTGGCAATCATTCTCTCTCCTGCCATCCTGTGAAGAAATATGTTCTTCCATAATTGTAAGTTTCCTAAGGCCTCCCCAGCCATACAGAACTGTGAGTCAATTAAACCTCTTTTCTTTTATAAATTACCCAGTCTTGGGTATTTCTTCACAGCAGCATAAGAATAAGCTAATACATCTGCCAAGGCCAGGTAGGATATCCACCATGCAGCTAGTGCTGGCCACTCGGTTAGCCATGTTGTACCTGTGAGTCCATCTACTCATCTACTATCCTGCTGTCATCACCAGCAAGAACCGGACATATGATATCAGCCTGCCGGAACCACCTGTTCCCAGATGCATGTTTGATAGGCTCTTAGTGGGAGAAAGTCATGGTAAGATCCCTGTCAATCATACCCAAAATTTCCAAATCAAGGCAGTTAAGTGAGCATCAAGCACAAAGCTCATAGAAGGAGTTTCTTTGAAGAATTTTAATGTGAAAATTGTGGATGGGGTGAGAAAATGTCAATTTTTGAGAGGACGAGGCAAGAGGGCCACAGTGGGAAGAGAGGCAGCCTGCCACTGAGCCCCAGGGCAACCCAGGCTAGCCAGGCTCCTATTCTGGTTGTCTTCATCCATGCAGTAGAGGCAATGGATTATATGTGGATAAAGGTAAAGCCATCCCAGAATCCACCCTTCCCCTCAGCTCACTGCTTTTCTCTGTCACCACCTTGCCTGGAGCCCAGAAAATATAATTCTGTACTGAAAGCTCTGTAGGGTATAGAGCATGATGAATGGCACATTCCAGCAACAGAAACAATCTCATGATGGCTCAAGTCTCCAGGTAATATCATCATCATCCTCCACTAGCATACTCATGCTCACACTCATGCATGCAATCACATGTTCAAACTTCCTATTGAGTTCCTATGACTGTGATTCTGTAGAAAGACCACCCGACTCTGGTCCTGATACATTAAACCAGTAGTTCTCAAGGTGTCACTCTAGAATCAGCAGCATTGGCCTCACCTGGGAGCTAGTTAGAGATGGGCTTTCTTGGACCCCACCACAAACCTACTGAATCAGAAACTCTGGGACTGGGCTCAGTAACACATAGTTTAACAAACCCTCCAGTGATAGTGATACAGGTTCAGGTTCTCAACCTTGGGTTGCCCTGGGGATCACCTGAAGAGCCTTAACGACTACTAATGCCTGGGTTCCACTCCAGAGGTCTGTATCAATCAAACTGTGTAAGAGCTGGATAGTAGAATCTCTGTGCATCTGTGTGTCTGTGTCTGTCTCATACACACACACACACACACACACACACACACACACAGAGAGAGAGAGTGAGGATGAATGGTGGGAGGAGGACAAAAAGTCTCTTCTACCTGGACACCTTTCAATAGAAGCAACAACTTGTCACCTTTTTCTCTGCCTTCCTCTTTACCTGTTTCATCCTTTCTATGCTCCACTCCAGAAGTGTTTGAGCACTGCTTCAGTAGGTCTTCTCTGCCTCATTTCCAGACTGAATATATTAAGGCTTACTATGTAGTTTAATCTTGGAGAGCCAGCAGTTGTACTGGAAGTGGAAGGTCTTATCTTCATGACACTCTCAGGAAGCATCTCAGAAAGCAACCATTTTGCATACTTACCGGTGTAATTGGCCCTAATGTAGAAAAATCGAAAGATGAATTGAGTTAAAAAAGCAAACTTATTGTTAAAATAACTTACCACTGCTTAACTCAACAGAAGTGTTTTAAAATTTAGCTTAACTGTATTGGTGCTGTTTTCTACTTCAGTGAAGAGCTGTGTTTATAAAACACAGGAAATACTTTTCCAACCTGGAATGATGCCATATGAGTACCACTGTGTATTCCCTGCTGAGCCTTAACATGTGTCCCGTGTGATCTGGGTGACCTGGAAGTGTGTGTCCATCGTTTTGTGTCTCTTTGTGCTTTAAGACTCTTGGAGTTTCCTTGTGTACATATAATGAGCAGCAGGTCACCTGCCAAACCACTGGGATTTCCTCCTGCATGGGGTCCTTTTGTTTTAAGAGTTCTCAAGGACTTTGAAGTGAAGAGAGTAACTAAACCAGTGCATGGTGTAAAGAGCATGCAGCTATCACATGCATGCTATTTACACCGTGATGCAAGTGCACATCAATTCATATTTGATAGCTGTGCTGTGGTGGGCACACTTCCCAGGGAAGCCCTGCCAATCACAACAGGGGCAGCTATGTGTTCAATATTAGCAACATATCCAAAAGAAACAGCAGCTTTGGATTTGTTCAATGATTGTTGAATAATGAAGTCATGACACATTCATTCATTCAGCATTCATTGAGCAACTGCTACTTGCCAGTCGTTATGCTAGGCATGAGAGAAACTAAAACAAGTAAGACCTACTCCCTGCCCCCAAGAGCTCGTGGCCTGGAGAATGAGACACATGTAAATACTGACAACATGAGGTGGTCAGGGTGTGGCCAAGGTAAATGCAGGGGGCTACAGGAGCATGGAGAACACCTGATGCAGGCCTAATGGGTGATCAGGGGACACCAGGGAAGGTTTCCTGGAGGAGTTGCCACCTGAACTGATTCTAAAAGGATAATGGGCATGGACTAGGTAAATGCTGGTGTCAGGAAGCAATAGAAGTCATCCTTCATCTTGGTGAACACCAGAAAGTTCTATTTTGGGTCAGAGATCTCAATTATGAAACTAATGAAAGCAGAAGTTCTCTCCCTGGTAAAATGTTCACATATAATTACAGCACAATTTCTTGGGGTCATGGACCCCAAGAAAGTTCCATACACAGATCCTCTAGGATTCATGAACCCCAGGTTAAAGGCTTTACAGAGAATTGTCTCCTCTGCACCAGAGGAACCCTCCGAGACCACCTAACCCAACCCCTCACTTTATCAACAAGGAGATCAAGGCCCAAAGAAGACAGAGAACTTGCCCAGGGCCACACAGCCAGTGGCCTGTGGGGGTATAGAAGTCTGAAAGGGGAGGGAGGGCACATCCAGCTTCCAGTCCCCATGATGTCTTTTCCACAGGGATATTTCCTGGCTGGCATCTGAGCTATGTTGACGTGAAGGACAACTCCCGTGATGAGACCTTCCGCTTCCAGTGCGACTGCTGGCTCTCCAAGAGTGAGGGTGATGGGCAGACGGTCCGCGACTTTGCCTGTGCCAACAACAAGATCCATGATGAGCTGGAAGAGACCAGTATGTGGGGGAGAGCTTTGGCTCCAGAGGGAGGCAGGGAATAATGCTGGAATAAGAAGATGCTGTTCCAGCTGGAGGGGCGTCAGATGCCAGATGCAGGGAATAATATGGAGAGATGCATGAGGAAACATCCTAAATGTTACTTGGTGAAACTGGAACTGCTAAGAGACACTGATGCCAGCTCATGGCTCAGAATCACAGGGACTAATTAGGTAGCAGGAAAACCCACTGGGGACAAGCTGACCCTGACCTGAAGGCTGGGCTGGGTGGTTTGGTGTGGAGTCCTCTCTGGTTTATTTTTATATCATGGATATCATCCAACTGATGCCTGTGGCAACAGCTGCCTAATCATCGCTCCCTAGAAACAGAATGCAGGGGAAGCCAGTATCTCCAGGAGAGTCTTTCCTTTTGTCCCTTCCTCAGGGGATATTTAAGGGGGAAGAGTAATTGATCCTGAGGGGATGGCCATCAAAGCCTAGGGAGATGTGCCTCTCACAGATGCCAGTGTCTGGGTCCAACAGATTGGAAGAGGCTTGTCCAAGGCAGAGCCTCATGTAAGAAATGGATTTTTCCAACCTTAATTATTAAGGCAACACGAGCTTCAGTAAGAGGTAAACCTCTAAATCTCAGTGTCTTCACACAACACAACATATTTTTCACTCCTGTAATGTCCACTCCAGTACGTGTGTTTGGTGGGAAGTCTTCCACGGAATGATTTAGGGACCCAAGCTCCTTCTGTGTCTCAGTCATTTTCAACATGTGGCTTCCATGTTTTCTGCAGATGGGAAAAGAGCACGGAGAAGACACACTCCCCTAATAGAACTCACACCCTATTAATGCGAACTAGGCATGTGGTGGCACCTGATGCAAGGGCATCTTGGGAAATGTAGTCCCTGGCTGGGCAGCCCCTTCCAGGGGACCACTGTAGACTATGGAAAGGAAGCCACTCACCCACACTCATCTCTACCATGCCATCCAAACTGCCCAATGATGAGATTAGCTACCTTGAGAGGTAGTGAGCATTGTGTCCCTGGGAGTATTCAAACAAGGGCCAAACACCTATTTATCAAGAATTCCTGTATGAGGATTCCTGCCCTAACTCAGAAGGTAGACTCCCAACTTGTGTAATTACACTCCTGAGACGTTACTGAGTGCCCAGTTTTATTTTAGATGCTATGAATAATGCATGTTGCTTTGTGAACTCTAGTTTATTTGTATTGACCTTTGCACATGCATTAGTCTCTCAGTATATCCAAAAGCTCCCACAGGTTAGGGATAGCATCACTCATGTATGTAGCCCTCTGCAGCTCTACAGGTCTTGGGGATCAATAGGTGCTCAGTTAGTTGGTGCTCGGTGAATGGAAGAAAATGCAGTCCTTGTCCTTACAACCTCAGAGTCTAGTTTGAGGGAAACCTTAAGCCCCTTACACAAGTGCCATGATGAGCAATAGAGATTCCTCAGACCATTGGTGTCCAGGGAAGGAGAGATTTGTAAGGCTTGGAGCATAATCACTGAGTCTCCTTCACAGATTCCCTGCCAAACCTCTGCTAAAATCTGTGAGATTTGGGTTGGCAGAGAGATTGTAGAGGGGAGGTGACCCTTGTGTCAGTTCCAGAAGGATGTGTGCATGCTGGAGACAAGAGGGCAGGGACACACAGCCAGGAGAGGGCCTGAATCAATCTCTCTTTACTGGGTGGCTACAGAGAATAGAGTGCTGCCATCTAGACTGCCCATGAGGGGCCAGGTAGCCACACCTGTGTCCTCAGATTGAGGTTCGCCCTGGAGGCAGTCATGGGTGCAGCTTGAGCCAAGCATCCCAACCCTCAGCCACCTTCATTTAACCATATGACAAACTCTGATTGAGCACCCACAAGGGTCAGGCCCTAATCTGACCTCTGGGGACACACCAATTAATTAAGCAGGGACCCTGCCCTCACAATTATATTCTGACATCACTGACCTCAAGGCATCTCTGGACACTCAGTGTGTGAGGACAAACACCCTCTTGTACTTGAACAGAGCTTTATAGGGGTGAAAGCACTCCACACCCATGTTGTCAGTAGGTCTTTGCAATCCTACTCCATGAAATAGAGGGGGTGCAAATTCACATCTCTGCGTCATAGATAAGGCAAACAAAACCCCAGAAAGGTTAAGTGACACATCGAAGACCCCCTGCACCACCCCAGGATGTCTTGTCCTTATTAGGCCTGGCTGGTACTCCAGACTAATCAATCACACCATCTCATTTAGCCTCCTGTTCTCTACCTTCATCTCCAACTCTTGTTGACAATTCTAGAAGCTTCTCCCTGCCCTCTGCAAGCATCTCCCTCTGCAGGTGATTCCAATGTGCAGCCAAAGCTGAAAACTATTGGCAATCTTTAAATAATACTAATGTATGGGTCCCACTCCCAGAGATTCTATTGTAATTGATCCAGGGTAAGGCCAGGACAGTAAGATCACATGCACATATGTGTATATACATGCTTGTGTACACGTGCACACATAACACACACACACATTCACTCCTGGAAGGACAAAACATCTGTCTCTGGGTCATCCTCTGGCAGAGCCAATCTCTTCCTCTCTGCAGCCCTCCCGCCCCTTATACTCCCACTCCCTATGCTCCCACTCTTGAGGCCTTTTAAGGCTGCCCAGTCAGCCTTATCTGCAACATTTTCAGCCCAAATAACAGTCCAGTTTGTGAGTCAGCTCCCCAGGGATGGAACATTCACTGCTTGCTTCACCAGGCAGTTCAGCTAGAAAATCCATCTTCATATTTATGTTATTGAAACATCCATCCTTTGGTAGTCCCAACGGAGTCAAATAGAAAATTTCAGGAGTGGTCAGGACTCTTGGTTGTATGTGCCTGAAACCCAGTCCTAAGCTGGCTCTAGCAAAAGGGAATGTATTGACTCCCAGAACTTGGAAGCCTTAGGTGGCTCTAGCTGAGACTTGGCTGTCTCCAGAGGCTCCAGTGATCTCAGTATGTCTCTTTCTGTCTTCTCCTCTCAACTCTGTTTCCTCCCATGCATCGACTTTGTTTTAGTAGAGACTCTCTCCATTGTGAAAGTTGGCTGCTGGCAGCTCCAACCCCATACCATTCCAGCTTAATAGCCTCCATGGAAGGGAAGAGAGCATCTTCCTGAGGAGGATTCTGATTGGCCAGGCCCAGGACTCTCAGCCCCATCCACTGATTGGCCAGGCGCCACTCTCAGCTGGTAGGAGCTCCCCAGCATAAACAATGGTCCCGAAACATAAGGCAGTAAAATCCAAATGCTCACTAGAAGCCCAACTATACTCCTAGGATTCCTCCATGACCATCATGTGCCCCAGCAGTTCTTGTCTCAAGACTAAACACCTGTTTATTCTGCATCTCCTTGAAGAATGTGACGTTGGATCTTCCCTGCATCCTGCCCCTTTCCCTCTCAGTACATCCTGTATCACTCACTTGTTGCCCTCTGCAGATGCCATGCCCAGGATAAGGGCAAGATTTCAAGGGGGATCTGCTTACTCCTCTCCTGTCTTGCCTTTCCAACTACCACCCATGCCCCCTAGACCACAGTAGCTTTGCTGGTGGCCCCTTTATGCTGGTGACTTCCATGTGCTTCTTCCTTTGCATAGCTGCCAAGCACCTTCCTCCAGTGGGGCTTGTCCTTGGGTATGCTGGCCCCACAAGAGATCTCTGTTAGATGGGGCTTGTCACTTTTAACTGCTCGGAACGTTCAAGTGCCTGATCCTCTTTCGTCTGTTCCTTCCCAGCAACCTGTGAACAAAGTTGAGAATCATGCCTTCTACATTTTTATCAAGCCGCTTCATATGGGAAAGAAAGCAAGGTGAAAATATGCTGATTGAAGCTTCCTCTCAAAAGACCACCAATGCAACTAGCAACATTTGTTTCTAATCTACCTAAATGTCCTTGCTTACAAACCTTACTTCTCTACCTTATCGTTAGGACCACTAGGGAAGAATTCATTTCAATCTGTGTAGGACACCCCACCCGCATCATCTCTCACACCTCCTACTTGAGTTAATCGTGGTGATATGCAGGTTCCCGGTGCTCCCTGCCTCCCTCACTGATGCTGAAAAACCATTTCTCTAACCACACCTAGGATCCCCCTTTGAATTCACTGGTGCCTGTTTGCAGAACAGACCGTTGCCTCCCATGGGAAAGCAGAAGGCAGTGGTACAGCTCCCCTTGCTAGGATGGCTTTGAGTCCCTGGGCTGGAATCTGTCCTGGGCTGCAGAGCCCCTCCCTGCTGAAGAAAGGATGTGCTCTATGTGGATCTCTTCCTCTATCAGAGGCTGCCCGTCTCTTTGCCTAGATTCACTCTATTTGTTTCAGGTAGCAGAGATTTCTCGTTGAGAAAAGTTACTAAGGCAAAAGTGTGGCTGAAGGGCTGGGATTGGTGCTACATTGAACCTCAGGTATGGCTATCTCTCCTCTTCATTATTTTTGATCATGTCTCTGAGATAAAGGCACAGAAACAGAACCACCCCCTTGGATCCAGAATCCCAGACCATCAGTCATTCAGGTACTGCAGCAGGGGGTCTATGTCTGGGGATACTCCAGCCAGACACTTACTGTGTCCTCCAGGGTGCCAGCTCCATCCCTGGCGTGGTCCCTAGGGAGTGAGCCTGGATCACATGCAACTCACCCTCTTGGCTTATGTATCTTTCCTCTGCCTGGAATATTCCTCCATTTTCTGCTGATTGTAATCAAGGCTCTTTAGGGGCAAACTCAAATGTCACCTCCTTCACGAAGCTTTCTGTGATTAGCTCAATC
Source organism: Plecturocebus donacophilus (assembly GCA_004027715.1). Taxonomy (NCBI): domain Eukaryota; kingdom Metazoa; phylum Chordata; class Mammalia; order Primates; family Pitheciidae; genus Plecturocebus; species Plecturocebus donacophilus. The sequence continues at coordinate 112,054 of PVKP010002323.1, forward strand.
ACTCATTTATTCACTTGGTAAACATTTACTGAGGGTCTACTATGTGCCAGGCACTGTTCTGGGCACTTGAGAATCTATCAGTGAGCAAAATGAAGACCCCTGCCCTCATGGAGCTTATATTTAAGTAGGAGGGGAGACATACAATAACAATAAAGCAATGAATAAATAAACTACGTAGCATGTTAGAAGGTGCTAAGGTCAAGAGAAAATAGTGGAGCAAGGTGAGGCAGACCAGGAGTGCCAGGGGATCAGGTTGCAATTTTAATTAGAGTGGTTGGATAGACATCTCTGAGACATGACTTTTGAGTAAGAACGAGAAGATGAGCCAGTGAGCTAAGCCACTATGGGTGGGGGAGGGAGAGGAAAAGAGGGAAGCACTTCAGGCAGAAAGACAGCACTGCAGAGCTCTAAGGCAAGAGCACACCTAAGTGCTTGGGTGCAGTTAGGAGGCAGGGTGGCTGGAGCGAGCCAGAGAGAAAGTACCAGGACATGAAGTGGGAGAGGAAATAGGGAGCCAGGTTTTCGTCTCATCCCACAGTACTTTGGCTCTTTTTTGCAAGGTTATCTACCACATTCTGTCATATGGTACACACTCAGTATTTGTATCTGGAGCTAGAGATTGAGTTCTAGGGTCACCCAGGGTCTAGTCCAGTCCTGGTACTTGGCACCTACTTAACCAATGTTGGAGGAGTGCATGCCAGCACAGACACGATCGAGGGAGTAGAAGGGTGGGATGGAGTGACACAGACAGGATTCCGGTGGGACTGCTTGCTGGAGCAAGTTCAAGGGTCTTCTAGGTGCTTTGCCTGCCTGGGTCTTTCCCCTTTGCTTTTGCAGTGGGCCCCCCTTCTTCTCCCTTCTCAGCACTGATCTACAGGCATCTCGGCCCTGTAGCTGAGTGTTCAGCCCCACCTCCTGCTGCATTCCCAGTGGCTCCCATATTTGCTTGCAAAGAGGTTGCTACTATAAATAAAATGAGAGCGTTTGCTGTAGCCCCAGAATCCAGGCAGGTTCTACCTACAACGCCTCAATCGTGGTGATTTTAACCTGCCTCTCCCACCCCCAGGCTGTGGCCTAAGATCAAACGAAGGACCGGAGGCTGTTGCCCTCCTGCTCCTGCTCTGGTGCTGGGCACTGCTTCCCCTGTGCTGACCCTCCCCCACCTCCTCCATTACAGCCTACGAGATCGTCATAGAAACTGGCAACGGAGGCGAAACCAGGGAGAACGTCTGGCTCATCCTGGAGGGCAGGAAGAACCGATCCAAAGAGTTTCTCGTGGAAAATTCTTCTAGGCAGCGGGCCTTTAGGAAGTAGGAAGGGGAGGCCCACAGGGAAGTGGGGAGAGGGGTGGCTAGGTAAGGGAGGACCCCAAGAATCTCCCCCTTAGGTGGGGGCCATAGGTACACAAATGGGCCTAACAAGCAAATACTTAGCACCTACTGTATACCAATCCTGTGCAAGCGCCCAGGGGCTAAACAGGCAGTGGTCAAAGGGAAAGGATGGGATTCCATTTAATAGGAGCCCACCCTGTGACCAGACAGTGCTACTCACTGCAAATGTTGCCCCACATCTGTGTGGACAAGGACCACACCTCCTTCCATCAGAGCCACCTCTGAACTGCTCAGATGCCCACTTCATCTCCCCACTCCCTCCAGGACTGCTGAGATAGCCCCCACCTCCCCCTTAACTTCACTACATCTTTCTCTTAGTCCATTCTGGCTGCTGTAACAGAATATGTCAGACTGGTAACTTAGAAACAACAGAAATGTATTTCTCACAGTTCTGGAGGCTAGGAGTCCATCACCAAGGCACCAGCAAATCTGATGTCTGATGAGGGCTCGTCTCCTGGTTCATAGCTATCTCCTCACTGTGTCCTCACATGGCAGAAGGGGGAGGAAGCTCTCCGGGGTCCCTTTTATCAGGGTATGAATCACATTCATGAGGGCTCATCTCTCATGACCCAATCACCTCTCAAAGGCCCTACCTCCAAATACCATCACACTGGAGAATAGGTTTCAACATATACATCTGGGGGAGCTGGGACACAGACATTCCATTTATAGCAAACTTTTCTTCAAATCTCTACATCAGGATGAACTCTAGGCTGCTTAGACTGGTGCTTACAGATTCCCACAGACTGCCTTCACCCCTGCCTTCTCCATTAGCTTTTCCCTCCTTGAACCCAAACTCCTCCCAAGCCAACATTCTCCCAGAAATATCTGCACCTCCACACCCTACTCTTTCTACCCATGACTTTGCTAAGACATGTCTGTTTCAGGTGACTCTTCCCTTCCCCTCCTCCCTCTGCTAAGTCTCACCACCACCCCCCATCTCCATCCTGCATAACGATGTCACCATTCTTTGGTGCTGGGGCCAGGCAGCTAGTGGGCCTTTTTCATTGCGAATGTCTCAAAGCCCCCAGGACTGCCATGAGGTCTCACTGGCCATCCCACCCCTGTTCCCTGGCCCAATGCCTGGAAAGCAGCAGGCCCCCGACAAATGCTTACCTGCTTCAGTGGGCATAGGCAGCTCACGGACTACACCTTTGTTTCCTGCAGAGGGACCACAGACACGTTCGAGTTTGATAGCATCTACTTGGGGGACATTGCCTCCCTCTGTGTGGGCCACCTCGCCAGGGAAGACCGGTTCATCCCCAAGAGGGAGCTCGTCTGGCATGTCAAGACCATCACCATCACTGAGATGGAGTACGGCAATGTGTATGTACTGAGCCTCTCCCCAAGGAAGCGTCACTCCCTCAGCATGGGGCAGGGACTGAACTGGACCATGGGCAAGAGAGCAGGGTGTGAGGAGATGTCTTTTTCAAGGTCAAGATTACCCCATTCAGTAGGCCTAGATGGCAGGGAGGGAAGAGATAGCTGCATGGTTCTGAAGCTATCTGGACTGTGCATCTACTGCCAGAGGCAGGGGAGTGGGCCAGATGACCTTGGCTGCATCTAGCCTTTGAATCTAGGGATGCTTCCTAGGAAGAATACTGAGAAAATCAAACAGTGCCGGAGAGCAGAGACTTTTCTTGCCTTCCCCTTCCCTCACTCTATAATGACAAAGAAACACAGCTTTGAAGCCTGCTGTTTTCACAGTCATAGAGAAAACTCACCATCCATGTGGGCAGAGTAGGGACCAGAGACAAGCTGGAGTAATCCAATGGTCCACCTGCCTCCCGGTACCCCAGATAAGGGGCTTTGCATTCTCGCATCAGAGCCTTCTGGAGTCTCAGGCATTTCTGGAAGATTAAAGGTCTTAGTTACCTGGGCAACATAGTCACAGTCATCAATTTGTCTAATTAAAACCACTTGGTAACCAAGCTGGAAGCCAGAAACAGCCCTACGGCTCTGGAAGGCAGGAAAGGTGCCGAGATGGAGCCAGGGGAGGGTAGAAAGGGGAATCCAAGGTCAAGGCTTGCAAAGGGGTAAGCGAAAGCTGAGTGCACAGCTCACAGGGCCAGAACCACCGTGGACCCTCCCACATCTGCACCTCTCCTTGGGGCTGGCCCTGCTCTTACCACACCCTAGAGCCTTCACTGCACAAGGAAAGGTAGCCCCTGCCTGCACAGAAGCAGCAGCCAGGCTGGACCCAGGCAGAGCCCTTGGCTATGGGCTCTGGCCCTCAGGAACCCAAGCTTCTCAAAGCCACATCCGTCCAACCTGCAGCTCCCTGGATTTGGCTCCCTGAGACCAAGCAATGCCTTGGGAATTTGGCAGAAGAGGTTCTGACCTCTGCTTAGACTGACATAACAAAATATCAGAGAGTGGGTGGCTTTAACAACAGAAAGCTATTTCTCACAGCCTTGGAGGCTGGAAGTCTGAGATCAGGGTCCAGCAGGGTGGGGTTCTGGGAGGACTCTCTTTCTGGCCTGCAAATGGCCGCCTTCTCTCTGTGTCCTTACATGGCCAAGAGAGAGCTCTGGTTTCTCTTCCACTTAGTATAAGGGCACTAATTCCATCATGAGGGCCCCACCCTCATGATGTCATCTAAACCTAATTATCTCTCAAAGGCCCCCATCTCCAAATACCATTGCCTTAGGGGTTGCAGCTTCAATGTATAAATTTGGGAAGACACAACTCTGTTCACAGCAACTTCCCTCATGAGCTGTGGCATTGTTTGCTGGGTCTTCTAGAGAAAACCCAGCTCGAGTACAATAAATCCTGTGGGACTGGCTCTGCGTGGCTGCTAGGATCAGTACTGATGAGGACTTGGCAGCTGAGACTAGCCTAGAAGAGTGAATGACTCACTGAGCAAGTCAGGGCCGAGTCTAAGCCCTTTCTGTGGCTCAGTGCTGCCTCCCATCCACATGGATTGTGTCTGCTGATACTGCTTCTCTGGAAACTCTCCAAAATAAACAAAACAAAATAAAATAATCACCCACACATTACCCTTAAACCCACAATGTTGGCCAAGAAAGAGAGTTCTCAGCACCACCTGGCACCTTCCTGTCTTAGGAAGAAAGGGAGGCAAAGGCCCAGCTGTGAGCTTCCTGTCCCTTAGTCCTGGGCCCGAGCTGTAGAATTTTCCATCCTGTGGAAGAAGATTCTTCAAAGCGAAGCATCTTTCCCTCGAGCCTCAGGAATGCAGCCTGTTGTTGGTTGTCACCAGGGCTTGGGGGGAGGAAGAGATAACTGTGAGGAGGGGCTCTTCTTAAAGTGAAGGGGTTGCAGGGGGTCCAGGCCCCTGGATACTAGTGCTGTCACCTGGTCAACTGTGTGGCCTCCAGCAGTTACCTATCACCTCCTTGTGCTTCATGCTGCCCTTTGGGAAGAGAGCTAGATGTTCTATGGGGTCTAGGGGAAGACAGACAAGGGCAGGGGTGTTAGCCTAGGAGCTCTCTGAAGTCATGCCCTAGCCCATCCCTGCCTGCCTGCAGTTCTCAAGCCTGTAGTCTCTGCTGGATGAAAAACCTGTCTCTTGCAGAAATATCACCTTCATCCAGAAAAAGGACTTTGCAGTCATGTTTAATCGTGGTGACAATTCACATGGCCTCATTTTAGAAGGCACCTACATTCTGTGTTATAAAACCACTTGCTTAACACTGTGTGTAACATCCACAATTCCTTTCCTGCCACCACGTTAGCCATATTTGGAGTTCCATGAATTACAAATGAATTTAATCTCCATCTCTCATATACACAATAACCAAATTTCCATCTCCCAGCTATTTCCATCCTGAGCTCTCTTTTGCAGTGTGCTTTTGACCTTCCTGACCAGTTCTTACTCATCACTAGTAGCCTCAGGATTTGGGTGGAAGGTCATACAAAGGGAACTTTATCCCAGTTACATATCTAATACACAACCATAAAAATTCAAATAATACAGAAAAATATATAAAAGACAGTAAACATTCCCTACAGCCCTGCTCATCAGAGGTGGCCACCATGATGGGCATTTTGGTGACCCCATTCTCTCTGGCATTTTTCTAAAACATGATGTTCACAGACGTGTGCTTATATTATACATGGTTTTGAATATGTATACTTCCCTCTGCTCATTTTTCTCTGCTTTTGCTTTTACTCTGGGTGTACACCTTCCCCCCTTGTCTAGCGGGATCAGTCTACTACATGTCCTTCCAAAGCCAGAGCTTTGTGTAAGTCCATAGGGCCCGCATGTTGATGATCCTATAATTATGTCTATCAGAAAACATTTCCTTATATCTACACCAGGGAATATTTTTCAGCCATCAAAAGTAATGAATTAAATACATACCAGATGACTTGGAGCAATTCCCAGGAAGTATTATTGAGTGAGAAAAGTGAGACACAGGAAAACATGTCTTATGTGATGCCGTTTTGTAAAGGGAACACTGACATCCCCATATGTCTATGTATACATGGGTCTGTGCAGGGTTGGGTGAAATGGAGGGAAATTTGGCAGCTACACCCTCAACTGTTACCGGGTTATCTGAGGAGAAGGGATGCTGAAGTGATAGGAAGGAGAAAGAGAGAGAGCCAAGTAAAGAGGGGGCAAAAAAAAGTACATTTAGAAAAGCATGCATATGATCAGATGATTTGTGTATTTATATAGAATTATGCATATTAGTGGGCATATGCATAAAGAAATACATTTTAAGAGAATTTTAAAACAATGTAAGTATATCCTCCTCTGAGAAACTGTAGTATGTAACAACAATCCAAATTTATCAAGTGATAAATTGGGGGAAGAAGGATCTCAAAACAGAATAAGGATTTCCTGCAACTGTCTTTAAATGGCTTATTCTTCAGGGCCAGGCAGGCTCTGGCTCTGGGTCACCTTAAGCAGTGACTTTTCCTCTCCAAGTCTCAGTTCCTCCTTCTATGAAATGGGAAGATGATGCACAGGGTTCTTGTGGGAGCTAATGAGATTCAAGAATGCAAAGTCCTGGAGTTGTATAAGCAGGCAAAAAACCAAAGATTTTTTTTTTTTTCTGTTAAGAATGTTCATCTAAAATAGGGTTTGATTTTTCACCATTGGGCACACCTTTTTAGTGTTTTAGTGTTGCATTGCTGAAGTCGTTAGCCAGCACCAAGACTGCTTGTTTTCAAAGGTGTTAGTGTATTAGCAATTTGGAGTGGGAAGAAACCATAGCAATTGTTCAGTCCAAACCTCCGGCTTTGCCAATGGGAAAACCAAGATCTAGGAGGAGATGTGACTTGCCCACAGTCACACAGGTGGCAGGTAGCAGGTCTGGGACAGACCAGGCCCTCTCACATCCTGTGCAGCATTTTCCGACCATGCTGTCTGGCTTTTTCCTTTATAATTCCTGAACCCACCATCATTACCCAGAGGCTAAAATTAGCGATGTGCAAAAGAAGGCTTGGGAGGACTTCTTGGTCCAAGACCGTTCTCTCAGCCCTAGATTTGCTTCTTCTTGTGATGCTTTCTTCAGTAGAGAACTTCCTCTTTCTCCTTGTACTCTGCAGTCCATGCACATATACACAAACTCTTAATTCAACCTAGGCAAGTGTAAGGGATTTGGTAGCATATATTTAATAGTCATATTTCCACTTGGTTTTGCCTAAAATTATCACTCTGGATTCAGCAACTTCCTCTAAAGGTGTCAACACCAGGAACAAACATTAACCAATCCCTTTGAGGGAGCAAGGGTATCTGCAGATTGGAGTGAGCTTGGAAAAGAGCAGATGACAGGTGAGAGAGGAAAACAGCTGTGTGCAGTGACTCGCACCTGTAATCCTAGTGCTTTGGGAGGCCAGCTCAGGAGGATTGCTTGAGGCCAGAAGTTTCAGATTAGCCCTGGAAGTATGGTGCGACCCTATCTCTACAAAAATAAATTTTAAAAATTAGCTGGGCATAATAGTACATGCCTGTAGTTCCAGCTAGTCAAGAGGCTGAGGCTGGAGGATTACTTGAGTTTGAGGTTATAGTGAGCTATGATCATGCCACTGCAGTCCGAACGGGCAGCAAACTGATACTCTGTCTCTAAAGAAAATAAAAATTAAAAATACAAAAAAATGAATAAAGGAAAACACAAGGGAGAGGAGAATCAGATCATGAGGAGTTTTGCAGACCGCTGTAAAGTCTTTGACCTTTACTTGATGTGGGAATCCACTGGAGGGTTCTCAGCAGGGGAAGGACATAATTGGGCTTACATCTCAACAGCATTACATGGCTGCTGCATAGAGAATTGACCACAGGTAGCAAAAAGCTGGAAGACCACTTAGGAGGCTCTTGATAATTTCCAGATAGGAGATGATGGTGACTTGGACCCAAGTAGCAGTAGGGCAGGTAGATACTGGATAGTTTTCAAGTGGGCTGGTTCTGGATATATCTTAAAAGTCGGATCAACAGGATTTGCTTCTAGATTGGACGTGGAGTGTGAGGGGCAAAAAAGAAGTAGAAGAAAAAATGGAGATGCCTGCCCATGGAGAATTTTAACTTAAGCATGCACACACATGGTTTCCGACTCCTGCGGGAGGAGGAGAGGTGAAGGCAGCGGCAGCTTCCTGTCTGAGGGCTGCTATTGTGGCTGGTGTCTTTGTTTCAGACCTGGCAGGTGTTTAGACTTTCACAAATGCTTGTGCAGGTTCACCCTCCACATTGTCCTCTTGTTTAGGATCTGAGACCCTCCAAACTCACAGTTTAACCCAACACTTCCAGCTCCAATATCTCATCACCTTGGGAAGGGATCATTTATGGATAAGCAAGGGGATCTGGGAAGGGAGCAGGCTTGGCTGGGATCCTCTGAGTCCCTCCCCCTCCTCTCTCTCACCTCTCTGCCAGGTACTTCTTTAACTGCGACTGCCTCATTCCCCTCAAGAGGAAGAGGAAGTACTTCAAGGTATTTGAGGTTACCAAGACTACAGAGAGCTTTGCCAGCAAGATCCAGAGCCTGGTGCCTGTCAAGTACGAAGTCATAGTGACAACAGGCTATGAGCCAGGGGCAGGGACTGACGCCAATGTCTTCGTGACCATCTTTGGGGCCAACGGGGACACAGGCAAGCGGGAGCTGAAACAGAAAATGCGCAACCTCTTCGAGCGGGGCAGCACAGACCGCTTCTTCCTGGAGACACTGGAGCTAGGCGAGCTGCGCAAGGTACGCCTGGAGCATGACAGCAGCGGCTACTGCTCAGGCTGGCTGGTGGAGAAGGTGGAGGTCACCAACACCAGCACCGGCGTGGCCACCATCTTCAACTGTGGCAGGTGGCTGGACAAGAAGCGGGGGGATGGGCTCACCTGGAGAGACCTCTTCCCTTCTGTCTGAGGGGCTAGAGCCCCCCCCTCCCCACCCTGTCACTGAGATGCCCCGATCACACATTTCTGCCCTTCACCTTGGTGGCCAGCAGCCCTCCAAAGCCTCTGGGGTTGGCCCTGGGGGCCAGCGGGCCACTGAGAACTTCACGGGGTCCTGCTCCCCTTCATACCCCCAGTTTCTTGAACCTACAGTGATCGTCATTAACATGTGTCATAATCCATGGCTGCCCAGAAATAACTTTTTGTATTTCCTTTTTCTGTAATAACAGTAGTGACCGGGCTGGGACTTGCTGCAGAGTGTGGATGAGAAATTGAGGCCTCACCCAGGGGATAGAAATGGAGAAGGAGAGGCCATGGAGATGTATTTTAAGCAAAAACTAATTAACACTTTTTCCCCAAAAAGCTGGGCTAATTAAATTATTACCAACCACATCCTATAAGGAACTCATCTTAGCATCTGCTTGCTAAGAAGTGTATGCTTTTCCCCAGTTTTAATAAATCTAGTGGCAAATGGAGAAAAACATTAGGAGGAAGTATTTTATCGGGGGGATTTATGAGCCTGTGAAAAGCAGCTAATTCGTTCCTTCACTTTACCGAGAACACATTGGCAGGTGCCTGTGGTTATCCCAGCCTGTGCTAACACAGTCATGATGAGGCACAGAGGTGATAGGGATGGCACCTGCAATAGCTGGTCACTGCCCCTCTAATGCCAGGAGGGAAAGCAGGGTCACTGGGGTTATTTGGTGAGTATCACCTGTGGCTCTCTGTGGTTAGAGTTGGACTGATTGCCGAGAGAGGCTTGGGAACAAAGTGAAGACGTGGTCTCTGCCCTCAAAGGGAATATGACCTTGATGGAAAGGCAGCAGGAGAACTGCACATTTGAGTACCCACACAGATTCACACATGCACACACACTCCCTGATCGGCAGTCACAAATTCACAGCAAGACTTCGCAGAGCTCAGCACCTAACTTCTGATTTTCCTGCAGAGAAAAGGATGGCAGCAAGGTGGCTCAAGCTGGAAAATGTCCCTACAGGAGGGCACCTCAGGACCAGTGTTTCTGCCGCTTTTCGGTCGCTGCACCCTCTGTACCAGATAGGTCTAAACTCACAGTGAGGCTTTAGGACCCTGAGGCAAGTTCAGGCCCCTCTCAGAGATCTCTCGGAGAGAGGTTAAATGCACAGGCTCTGGGGGTAGCCTGCCTGGGTTTAAATCCCAGTTCTGCCTCTGCGCAACTGTGAGAACTTGGGTGTGCTATTTTCTCTCTCTGGGCCTCAGTTTCCTTATCTGTAAGACAGGGAGAATGATAATAATGCCCGCCTTGTAGATTATGATGAGGACTAAATGAGTTCATGTGTATGTAGTTTTAATTCGGTGCCTACACCAGATGGTATATCCACCATGCTGAACACACAGGACTCAGGGTGATGGGGAGGAGAAGATGGAATCATTAAACAGTTTTGTTTCCATCTCTTTCTATGGAACTGGTTTTTCCCCTGTCCCTAAATGAAAATTTAGACAAGACTCACAACTCCTGTGGACTCCAGTAGGTAATAAAAAGTCCAACAAACACTTTAAGTCATGAAATCCGTCTCTATTCTATAATTTAAATGTCCAGCCCCAATATAAATGTTAAGACATCAAACTTAAAATTGAGCCTCCTGCCGTCTCCCACCTCAGTCCCATCACAGGTGGGCCCTACAGCGAGGGAGGGGCATGAGTGTGTGTGCATGTGTGTGTGTGCAGTGAGTGTATGATGTGGTGTGCAGATATGGTATATGTGTGTATATGTACACACTATGTTGGTGTGCATATGTGAATCTCTGTGCATGTGTGTGTACATGAACATGGGTGTGTGTGGCATATGTGTGCATTTGAATGTGTGTGAGAGTACTGTGCGCACATGAGTGTGTGCAGATGTGTGCACATGCATGTGAATCTGTGCATGTGTGTATATGAGCATGTGTGTGGCATGTGCATATGTGTGTATTTGAAGGCATGGGTGTGTACACGAGAGCAGTGTGGTATGTGCATGCATGTGAATCTGTATGTGGATGTGGTGTGTGCCTGCATATGTGTGCGTGTATGAGTCAGCCTCCCCTCTCTTTCCCTGCCTTGCCCTGTCCCTCCTCCTCCCGCCTGTTGATGACTCAGGGTTTCGGGCTCCTGCAGGAGAAGAGGTGAAGGCAGCGGGCAGCTTCCTGTCTGAGGGCTGCTATTGTGGCTGGTGTCTTTGTTTCCAGACTGGGAGGTGTTTAGACTTTCACGAGCGCTTCTGCGGGTTCACCCTCCACACTGTCCTCTTGTATAGGATCTGAGACACTCCACAAGAGGCCCTCGGGCACCCTTCGCTCTGACACACTCCGGCCGTTCAGGCCACTCACCTCTCTGTGACCAGGGCCAGCCCATCTCTCACCCCTGCCACGTCTCCAGAGGTGGCAGGCTGCTTGTCTGCCGTGTGTGGACACACCCACTCTCACATAGTCCTGCTGAAGCCCCAGTTGCTTGCCTCGGATTCAAGGGCAGCCAGGAGGCAGGCGGCGTGCTCAGTCCCACAGCCGCTCTCTCAGGACGAACTGCCCTCACATCCACTGCCTCCTCCCAGCCTCCCCATTCTGTCAGAACCTGGAGGGGGATGTGCGGCCCAGAGTCCAAACTGGTTCTCTGCCCTGTCCTTCTGGCAAGAGCTGCACAGGGGTCTCACCACGGAGTGTGGCATCGGTGGGTGACTCGGCCACCGCTGGTACAGGAGGAGCCTGTTACCATCCTGTGGCTGGTGTGTCCTGTTAATGTTGGCTTACCATTGATGGGATAGTGCCGGCCTGGCTCAGCAACATACCCCAGGACCTTAGCCAGCTTTCCTGCCATTCTTTTCTTGCCATTCTTTGCCTGCCCGACCTGCTTGGCTTTTCTCCAAGGACTTGTTGGAATCTGAGGAAACTATTGCTTTGAGAGCTCCATTAAAATTCATTAATACCTTTAGTCCATTCCGGGGCACTTTCTTACCCACAGGCCTCCCCACCCCCCACCCCCTACCTGGTTTTCCAAGTCCCTGGACCTGGGCCATCTCCATTTGGGCAAATCGCCCACAGCTCTGTGCCTAGCAGGGTGCCACCCCAGCAATGCCACACAAGCTGTCCTCTCTGCTGTCCTCTGCCTGAGCTGACCTCTGCCTGAAGTCTCCTTGGCACCCATCCACCCCTCCACGCTGCCAGGCACTGTGCTTCATCTAATTATTATTATTATTATTTGTTTTATTTTGTTTTTTTGAGATGGAGTCTCACTCTATCACCCAGGCTAGAGTGCAGTGGAGCAATCTCAGCTCCCTGCAACCTCCGCTTCCTGAGTTCAAGAGATTCTCGTGCCTCAGCCTCCCAAACAAGTAAAAATACAAAAATTAGCCGGGTGTGGTGGCATACCCAGCTAATTTTTGTATTTTTCGTTGAGACAGGGTTTTACCATGTTGGCCAGGCTGGTCTCAAATTACTGACCTCAGGTGATCCACCCACCTCGGACTCCCAAAGTGCTGGGATTACAGGCATGAGCCACTGCTCCAGGCCCACGTTCTTTTTTTTTAATTGATGCACAATAATTATACACATCTATGGGGTGCATGTGATATTTTGATACATGTATACAATCTGTAATGATTAAATCAGAGTAATTGGCATATTCATCACCTCGAACATTATCATTTCAAACCTCCTCTTCCAGCTAATTTGAAATATACAATAGATTATTGTTAACTAGATTTACCATACTGTGCTATAAAACTCTAGAACATATTCCTCCTAGCTAACTTCATGTGTGTACCCATGAACCACCCTCTCTTTATTCCTCCCATCTCCATTCCCAGATTCTGGTAACTATCATTCTACTCTCTACCTCCATTAGAACAACTTCTTTAACTCCCACTTCTGAGTGAGATCGTGACCTGTGGTCCTGCTGCTGAAGGGCAGTGGCAGCAGTCCAGGGCAGGCAGCCCTCAGGCTCTGAGGAGCACACACTTCAGGTTCCTTTGTCCCCAGGGGAGTCTCCTTGGCATGCTGCATCGCCCATTCCCCAAGGTATAGGATACTATGTGAGCTAGAGTGCTGGGGACCCAGTCACACTCCTGGGTCCAGCCATTGTCATGATGCTGCAGCCCTCTGGGCAGATGTGTGGGTTGTGAGTAGGTCTCCAGGGATGTGGAGATTGTCGGGCCCAGGGCAGGATGTAGTCTGGTGGTGGCTGGGTTCTTAAGATGGTGCTGTGCTGCAGCTGCTTTGGTCTCAGAGGGTGTACAGACCCAGCATTAACTCGATCTCTGGAGCAGTGCAGTCACGTGGACTCCAGGCAGCTCTCCATACTTGTCTCAGGACCCATGAGTGCTGAGGGGCTCTCCCACGGTGAGGACGGCAGGAGCCTGCAGTGTAATGTGGACCACTGGAGATCTCTTGCTTACCTCTTCCCCTCCTTGCTCTGAGGCAATCCCTGCCCTCTCCTTCCATGCTTTGGAAGTTCCCTGTCACTTCCCTGCTGAATTCTAGTGTTCTCTCTTGGAAGCTCTATTTGATGTGTGGTTATCTACTCACTATTTTGGTCATACTTGGTGGAGGAGATGAGTTCTGGGCCCCTCTAGTCAGCCTTCTGGAGTCCCCTTCCCTGTGCATCATGTTCTTTACATCTCAACTCAAGGCCTCCAATCACTCCAGGAAACATTTCCATTACCCCTCTCCCAGTACAGAGCTAGAAGCCCACCCACATCTGTGAGGGGTATGTTGAAATTGTGTGTTTCCTTTTGTGCCTTCCCAACTGGATTGTGAATTCTTAATGAGAAAAGCTAGGTGTCATTTATCTCTATAACCCCAGCGCTTAGTACAGGGCCCAGGGCACAGCATGGGTACTAAATGCATGTGTGGTGAATGGATGGATAGATGGATGAAATGTTGGGTACGTGGGTGGATGGGTGGATGGGTGGATAGATTGGTTGGTGGGTGGATGGATGGATGGATGGGTG